>JXCR01084780.1:266428-286752 GCA_002079205.1 Phalaenopsis hybrid cultivar | reverse complement strand
GGATTTTAATCTGTCACTTTAAAATCTCCAATTTTGCATCCAACAAAGTATATTTCCCTATTTATTTGCACCCAACTCCATGGATGACATGCTCTCCCATGAAATCAAATGTGAGTGTCTACATGTTGTAGAAATCATAGCCCTTTCGGAACATATGTTTCTCAACACATTTTAATAATTCAATTGGCCAAATCAAAAAGTAAATGAAGATCAGAGTTCAAATCATCACAAATTATTGACATTTAAAACAATATAAAGCAAAATAAATTCTTCACAAAACCATATCTCAAAGTAAGAAGAAGGATAAAGAAGACTACTCAGATGTCATGAGAATGATGCAATAAAATACGGATTGTATATATAAAAACAAGTTTACAGAATAAAAAAAATAAAGACAACTTTTCTCATAATCCTTCCTACGCAAATCTCTAGAAGTTCTCTTCAAGTATTTCTCTCTTTACAAGCACCCTCAATTCTCTCTTAGAAGTGTAATGAAGAAGAAATCTCTCACATTCCCTCTCTTCTTACAATCCTTAAGGAAAATCTTCAAGCCCTTGACTTGTCTCTCTCTCTAACTCTTCTTTTCGCCCCCCTTCACACGCCACACACATACACTCTAGAAGTCATCTTCTTTTATTAGAGGCTGCCTCCCTCCAAAAAAGAATTCAAAACCCCCCCCCCCAAATTCTATCCAAAAGTAAACTCTTTTGAATTCAAAAGACATGTATGTTGATTCAAGAGATATATCCCTTCATAAAAGAACCTTCCAAAATATCTAAATACATTGAATCACTCCAAGCGGTGTTTACAATAAGTTTTCCTTTTGAAATTCGCGCAAGATTCATCTCGAACTGCCTTAATCAGCAAATAATCATCTCTGGCGCACCTTCTGCCAATTCTAGCGCATCTTGCGCCAGCTCTCTATCAAATGGCGCATAAGGTGCTAATCTGGTGCATCTTGCGCCAGTTTGCTGAAGACCGCACTGTTTTGGGTTTTGGCACATCTGGCGTCAATCTGTCATGTATGTTGGCGCATCTTGTGCCAATCTGGCACATATTGTGCCAGAATCCCAAAATTGACTGTATTTGCTCCAAATATCGTCTTTTTTGCTACTTTTGCTCTATTTGACCTACAACAAAAACATAAAAATACTCTTCTTTAAAATGTAATATCATAAAAAATAAGCATAAAATATATACTTAAAACTACATCTTATTTTGGTGTATCACCAGCCCACCATGACAGTGAAACACATGTTGAAGTTACATACTGCCATGACATTTGGAGTAGTTGAACCACCTAGGCCAATGTACGCCACATTGTCCTAGCTAGGTAGTCGGGCATCAATGTGAGTACCGTCAATTACACCTATGCAGTTCTGTTTTACATTTTTAGAAAATAATTATGTTTTGATAGTTACGTAAGGAAACCAATAGTTACCTCTGGTTTAACGATTTGAACTGCTAGGCTAACAAGTGCATGTACACCTTAGGAGAAGTAACAGCTTGTTGTTTCCGATGAATGTTGAAATCTCTCCATAACACTTTTGTGACAGAATGTATAATGTTATAGCCAACACCTCCCTTTTCGTCGTTCTAGAAGAACCTTGGAGGCCGTGATTCAGAGATAAATCATGCAAGAGATCCATAAAAATAGGTACACTCATTTGAAATATGTTGTTGAACCTTATTGGATGTCCAAAAATTATCTCACCTACTCATTTATCCTTAACAAAGCTGGACGTCATACAGGGTACACGAACACTCCTGGATCGGTAATACTCTAACAATAATATTGCGATAGTTGCAGCCCATGCCAATCTTTTACGACTTTTCTGCTGCGGATCCATCCTAAAGGAAAAGGATGTAGGTTATTTCAGTAATTATTAATACATAGTAAGAGCGGAGAATAATCAACGAAAACATCAAGCCCTTAAAATAAAAAAGTATTAAAATGATCCATTTAGAAGTCCATAATAAAACAATAGTTACAAATAATAACTCATAAAAAAAAAAACTTTTTCATCCACCAAAACACGCAAATATTCAACACGCAATTCTGGCTACAGTGCCATGAATATTTGCCTACGGGTAGGATCCTCGAGTTTTTTCACACACTTTTCATGAAAGCGCATGTCTGCAACTACTTCAGGAAGAGAAGCCAATGTTCCAAGACATTCTAAGATGGTGTTGTCAAGGACTGGAGCAAATGGTGGAGCTCCAAAAGCATCAATGCGTCAATCAAAGGAGGTTTTCACAAAATTATTATTTTCTTTCTTCCTCCTACCAAGCCTGAGCCTCTTTGAAAGTAAACTGGACTCCCCATCTCCCTCCGGTTAATACTATGCAATTCTTCATCAGTCGTCACCGACTCAAATGGGAAGTCATCTGGTATGCCTCTCACTAGGGTTGAATGCATATTTTTCCGTCGCCACAACCCCCTTAAACATTATGTCATGTTTATCTTCATGGTCCGGCTCAATTCTACTCTACTTGTGTCTTTTTGTTGTCAGCATTGCCTTTAACATTATATTGAGGAAGGGGTTTAGAGGGGTAATTAGATAAATACAAAATTATTTTGGGAATAAACAAATTGAGAATATAAATATTACCTCAAATTTCTCGGCCCACCATTCATCTGGAGCAATGATTTTCTGTTTAATGGGATCCCAGCCCAACCCGATAGATCCACGTTTCAGCTTCTTTCAAAATTTTCATTCCTTCTTCAACTGATCCCATTTGTTTTTGAATTTGAGCCTTTCGTAATCACTTCCAATTAATTATTTGAACCTCTTCGCGACATTTTATCAACCTTGTTAAAATACATTGTTGGCCTATTTCTGAGTTTTATTTCTTTAATACAGAGAAAGCAAAAAAAAATTTATAATTTTCATATCCCACATAGCAGACACCCTTCATTCGTCTTAGACATTTTGAAACTATAAGAAACTAATATGCAGAAATTTCATGCAACAATCAACAAAAGCCTACAAAAAATTTAGAACTCCCAAAGTTACTTTCGCAGAAATTTCAGAACTCCAACAAAACTGGCAAAGCAATACAATCCCAAAAATAGATAAATCAAAAGTCTGCAATCGATCCCAAAAAATTGGCTAAGCAATACAATCCCATAAATAGATAAAGTAAAATTCTTCAATTGATCCCAAAAATCGGGCTAAGCAAAAGTCTGCAGACATTTCATTCAAGAATCCCATAAAAGGATGAAGCAACAACATAAATTGATTTAAGAAATTCCCAAAATCTGGCTATGCAGTACATAGCTAATCTCAAAAATTTGCCTAAGCAATGCATACCAACATTCAATGCATAGTAAATCCCAAAAGTATGCTTACATGAAGGACTTGTTGAACCCGAGGAAAGCAAGAGACAATTTCCCCATCAAGGCTCATCATATACTTTAAAAAAAACAATCATTTAAAGCTCTGCATAATACTCCGCATACGATATTTCCCTTGACGGCATACCGATTTAGAATAGAATATCACAATATCATAAATACCTCCAAAAAAAATTTGAAACTGAACTTCATCTTATAGAAATATTCAAAAGAAATGATGAATTTAGTGGATTTAATATTTAAATTAAGTTTATTTAAAATAATAAAATTTTATAAGAAACAGTTAAACTCTATTATATATCCAAGAATAAAAAAATGATTTGCAATTATCCTATAAAAGCCAAAATCAAATTAGTAGTTAATAAGATAACTACTATTAAGTAGAAAATAAATATAAATGCAAAATAGAAGATTGCTCTGTAATAAGAGAAAGAGATTAAGACAATTAAATTAAAATTTAAAAGAAATAAAAGGCAATTGAGAAAAATGGAGTGACATCATAATTTCTAAAACAATTTAATACAGTCTAAACAGCATGTGGAAACAAAGATAAAAAAACAATAAAATGTCAAGGAATTACTTTGCCGGAAAAAAAATTGCCCAGAGCACAAGTCCCCTTCGTAGAGGCATAAACAATGCATGCGAAGCTATTCGCTTCAGTGAACAAAATGCCCGGGAAAGGCTTGAGGCACTCAAGCACAGTATACTCTCACTCGTGGCCACCAATGCACGAGGAACCCATCAACGTCAGGCATGGAGAGGGTTTGATGAACTCATTCTTATGTTGCATTGCAAGTTCATGTTCCAGGAAAGAAACGTGGATTCAAATTATGAGTAGGCCTAGGCTGGCATCCTCTTTGCCCTCTTCTTCTCAAGAACAGTGTTTCCTGAGAGGATTCTTGAGAGAATATCCGCCTGCTTTGTGTGCCCCTGGGCGTTCAAGGTCTTAACNAAGATCAGAGTTCAAATCATCACAAATTATTGACATTTAAAACAATATAAAGCAAAATAAATTCTTCACAAAACCATATCTCAAAGTAAGAAGAAGGATAAAGAAGACTACTCAGATGTCATGAGAATGATGCAATAAAATACGGATTGTATATATAAAAACAAGTTTACAGAATAAAAAAAATAAAGACAACTTTTCTCATAATCCTTCCTACGCAAATCTCTAGAAGTTCTCTTCAAGTATTTCTCTNAAGATCAGAGTTCAAATCATCACAAATTATTGACATTTAAAACAATATAAAGCAAAATAAATTCTTCACAAAGTCATATCTCAAAGTAGGAAGAAGAATAAAGAAGAATACTCAGAATTCATGAGAATGATACAATAAAATACGGATTGTATATATAAAAATAAGTTTACAAAATAAAATAAATAAAGACAACTTTTCTCACAATCCTTCCCAAGCAAATCCCTAGAAGTTCTCTTCAAGTATTTCTCTATTTACAAGCACCCAATTCTCTCTTAGAAGTGTAATGAAGAAGAAATCTCTCACCTTCCCTCTCCTCTTACAATCATTGAAGAAAATTCTCTCTTAGAAGTGTAATGAAGAAGAAATCTCTCACATTCCCTCTCCTCTTACAATCCTTAAGGAAAATCTTCAAGCCCTTGACTTGTCTCTTNACCCTCAATTCTCTCTTAGAAGTGTAATGAAGAAGAAATCTCTCACATTCCCTCTCTTCTTACAATCCTTAAGGAAAATCTTCAAGCCCTTGACTTGTCTCTCTCTCTAACTCTTCTTTTCGCCCCCCTTCACACGCCACACACATACACTCTAGAAGTCATCTTCTTTTATTAGAGGCTGCCTCCCTCCAAAAAAGAATTCAAAATCCTCCCCCCTCCCCAAATTCTATCCAAAAGTAAACTCTTTTAAATTCAAAAGACATGTATGTTGATCAAAGAGACATATCCATTCATAAAAGAACCTTCCAAAGTATCTAAATATATTGAATCACTCCAAGTGGTGTTTACAATGAGTTTCCCTTTTGAAATTCGAGCAAAATTCGTCTCGAACCGCCTTAATCAGCAAATAATCATCTCTGACGCACCTTCTACCAAATCTGGCGCATCTTGCGCCAGCTCTCTATCAAATGGCGCATATGGTGCTAATCTGGTGCATCTTGCGCCAGTTTGCTGAAGATCGCACTGTTTTGGGTTTTGGTGCATCTGGCGTCAATCTGTTGTGTATGTTGGCACATCATGTGCCAATCTGGCGCATCTTGTGCCAGAATCCCAAAATTGACTGTATTTTCTCCAAATTTTGTCTTTTTTGCTACTTTTCCTTTAAATACCTTAATTTGATTTACCTGCAACAAAAACATAAAAATACCCTTCTTTAAAGTGTAATATCATAAAAAATAAGCATAAAATATATACTTAAAAATACATCTTATTTTGGTGTATCCCCAGCCCGCCATGACAGAAGTGAAACACATGTTGAAGTCACATATTGCCATGACATTTGGAGTAGTTGAACCACTTAGGCCAATGTACGCCACCTTATCCTAGCTGTGTAGTCAGGCATCAATGTGAGTACCATCAATTGCTCCTATGCAGTTCTGTTTTACATTTTTAGAAAATAATTATGTTTTGATAGTTACGTAAGGAAACCAATAGTAACCACTGGTTTAACGATTTGAGCTGCTAGGCTAACAAGTGCATGTACACCTTAGGAGAAGTAACATCTTATTGTTTCCGATGAATACTGAAATCTCTCCATAACACCTCTAATTGATTCGTTTTGTGACAGAATGTATAATGTTATAGCCAACACCTCTCTTTTTGTCGTTCTAGAAGAACCTTAGAGACTGTGATTCAGAGATAAATCATGCAAGAGATCCATAAAAATAGGTACACTCATTTGAAATATGTTGTTGAACCTTATTGGATGTCCAAAAATCATCTCACCTACTCATTTATCCTCAACAAAGCTGGATGTCATACAGGGTATACGAACACTGCTGGATCGGTAATACTCTAACAATAATATTGCAATAGTTGCAGCCCATGCCAATATTTTACCACTTTCCTGCTGCGGATCCATCCTAAAGGAAAAAGATGTAGGTTATTTCAGTAATTATTAATACATAGTAAGAGCGGGGAATAATCAACGAAAACATCAAGCCCTTGAAATAAAAAATTATTAAAATGATCCATTTAGAAGTCCATAATAAAACAAAAGTTACAAATAATAACTCAAAAAAAACTCTTTCATCCACCAAAACACGCAAATAAACACACGCAATTCTGGCTACAGTGCCATGAATATTTGCCTACGGGTAGGATCCTCGAGTTTTTTTCACACACTTTTCATGAAAGCGCATGTCTGCAACCACTTTAGGAAAAGAAGCCAATGTTCCAAGACATTATAAGATGGTGTTGTCAAGGACTGAAGTAGATGGTGGAGCTCCAAAAGCATCAATGTGTTGATCAAAGGAGGTTTTCACAAAATTATCCTTTTCTTTCTTCCTCCTACCAAGCCTGGGCCTCTTTGAAAGTGAATTGGACTCCCCATCTCCCTCTGGTTAATACTTTGCAATTCTTCATCAACCGTCACCAGCTCAGATGGGAAGTCATCTGGTATGCCTGCAAACCCCATCTCACTAGGGTTGAATGCATGTTTTTCCGTCACCACAACCCCCTTAAAAATTATTTCATGTTTATCTTCATGGTCCGGCTCAATTCCACTCTACTTATGTTTTTTTGTTGTCAGCATTGCCTTTAACATTGTATTGAGAAAGGGGTTTAGAGGGGTAAGTAGATAAATACAAAATTATTTTGGGAATAAATTGAGAATGTAAATATTACCTCAAATTTCTCGGCCCACCATTCATCTGGAGCAATGATTTTCTGTTTAATGGGATCCCAGCCCAACCCGGTAGATCCACGTTTCAGCTCCTTCCAAATTTTTCATTCCTTCTTCAACTGATCCCACTTATTTTTGAATTTGAGCCTTTCGTAATCTATTCAAGTTAATTCTTTGAACCTCTTCGCGATATTTTGTCAACCTTCCTTGTTAAAATACGTTGTTGGCCTATTTCTGAGTTCTATTTCTTTAATACAGAGAAAGCAAAAAAAAATTTGTAATTTCCATATCCCACATAACAGACACCCTTCGTTCGTCTTAGACATTTTGAAACTATAAGAAACTAATATGCAGAAATTTCATGCAACAATCAACAAAAGTCTACAAAAAATTTAGAACTCCCAAAGTTACTTTCGCAGAAATTTCAGAACTCCCACAAAACTGGCAAGACAATACAATCCCATAAATAGATAAATCAAAAGTCTGCAATTGATCCAAAAAAATTGGCTAAGCAATACAATCCCATAAATAGATAAAGCAAAATTCTTCAACCAATCTAAAAAATCTGGCTAAGCAAAAGTTTGCAGACATTTCATTCAAGAATCCCATAAAAGGATGAAGCAACAACATAAATTGATTTCAGAATTCCCAAAATCTAGCTATGCAGTACGTAGTTAATCTTAAAAATTTGCCTGAGCAATACATACCAACATTCAATGCATAGTAAATCCCAAAAGTATGCTTACATGAAGCACTTGTTGAATCCGAGGAAAACAAAAGACAATTTCCCCGTCAGGGCTCATCATATACTTAAAAAAAACAACCATTTAAAGCTCTGCATAATACTATGCATACGATATTTCTCTTGACAGCATACCAATTTAGAATAGAATATCACAATATCATAAATACCTCCAAAAAAAATTTGAAACTGAACTTCATCTTATAGAAATATTCAAAAGAAATGATGAATATAGTGGATGTGAGTGGCCCCCATGCTTAATTCTACTAGGTAAGGAGAAAAAACCATTTTAAATGTCATCAATAAGCACAAGATAATGTTCATCTTGTTATAACAGAGCTAAATTTTGCTCTAAATCCTTTTCCCCAAAAAACTGAACAGCCATTTGAAACAGAAATACAAATCCCAACAATCAGTATAATGGCTTCCACTATATGAATGTACTTGTCCAGCCCGAGGAAAGAAAGAGATATATTCCCCATCAAGTCCCACCAATAGTTTAAAAAAACAACAATTTGAAAATTTGCAAAATTCAGAGCTCTGCAAAACTCTAGGTAAGGATAAAAACCATAATAAACGACATTAATAAGCATATAATAATGTTTGAGAGAGCAAAATGTTGCAATGAATCCTCTTCCCCATAAATTTCAATAGCCATTTAAACCAGAATACAAATTCCCAACAATCAGTAGTATAATAGCTTCCCCTAAAAGAAGCACATGTGCAACCGGAAGAAAGCGAGAGAGAACTTCGCCATCAAGGCTAACCATTTAAGAAATAAAAGGCTTAAAATGGAAATGAAACAATCACATCACTCCCTTTCATTTCCAACATTTGGATTTTGAAAGATTTCATAAAGAATTTCAATCCCAATTAAGATCATGCAGGGAAATGAACTGTCCAATATGTATGAACTAGCTTTTTATAAATAGTTTTTTTTTTTTTTTAAATGAACTAGCTCTTTATAAGATTAAAGGCCTTCTTCAAAGAAACATCTTTGCAAAGCAAATTCAAATAAATGTTTTTCTTTTTCTTACTAATCCTGCCATTACTTTTTGCTGCATTTACCGATTATTTACTCCTCTCTGTATTTCTTTCTCATCTCAATTTTCTTTCCATACTTCCAGAAATAAGAACAAACTGAAACCAACTCCTGGAAATCAATAGAAAGCTTATTTCTTACGAGAATCAATGCACACACATTAGGCGATGCATAATAACAAGTCTATTTTTTCATATATATTTATAAGAGTTTAATCTATTATATTTCATGCATATTTATAAGAGCCTGTCTGGTAACCGATTTAGAGCAGGATTTAAGCTGGATTTAACCTAAATCACGCCTCACGGTCATTTTGGATGAAATAAAACCCCAGATTAGATGAATTCGGATTTCACCGATTTTGGCCTTAAATTCATGATTAATTAAATCTCATGAATCAATGGATTTAAAACTTCCGATACGGACGCTTCTACGAAGGATAAGCAGTGAAGTTACCTTCCTCAATGGTCTCAGACAGGAGAGGAGCGGAAGGAGAAAAATGAGAGTTTCGGGTCACTGAAAAAGAAGTGTTACCAGCTATCTCCAATTGCGGCTGTATCGCCAGGGTTCGTCACGAATGTGATTGGTTTTGTAAAAAACTAAAAAATGTTAGGTCATTAGTCCTAATGCATTGAGACTTTAATAGTTGGGAGTCACATGTCAAATGACACCACCTCAATACATTTTTTTGGGGGTCACTTGACACGTGGTTCACTACCATTAGAGTCCTAATACATTAAGACTCTTGACCTAATATTTTTTCAAACAAAACATAGAGGGGAGAGCAAAATGCCAAGGTTTCCGGAAGAGAAAAATGTGGGCGAGGGTTTTATTAGTTTAATTAAGTTTAAGTTAATTTTATTAAATTAATTGATTAATAATTAATAATTATTTAAAATAATATCAGATTAATTATAATTAAATAGATTTATATTTATTATTTAATTAATAGTTCATAAAAAATAAATATTAATTTCTTAATCATTCAATAAACTCCTAATAAATAACTAATTAATAAAAAATTCATTACTCTTTTATGAATGTTAAACTTTTATTTATTTAACTTAATGAACTTTTTATTAATAATTAAATAATTTAGTAAATATATAATATATTAATAATAATAATTTATAACAAAATAATAATTGAATTTAAAAAAATAACCGATTTTGGTTATTTCAGTATGTTTTTATAGAGTCGAATTTTTATTAAATCTTACTATTATTTATTTTTAAATTCCAACTACCATAATATTTTTTTAAATCGAGACAAAAATTATTAAACAATTTCACAGGTCAAATAGTTTTGAGATTTATCATTTTCAGGATAAACTATATTTGAATTTACATGATTTACTAAATCTTGCTACCTTAAATCTCATCAGCCCTAAGTGTTTATAAAGATAGGATTTAATATTTAAATTAAGTTTATTTAAAATAATAAAAACTTTATATCCAAAAATAAAAAAATGATTAGCAATTATCCTATAATTCATATATTTTAAATTTTGTAATTGCAATAAAGTATTAAGCCAAAATCAAATTAGTAGTTAATAAGATAACTACTATTAAGTAGAAAATAAATATAAATGCAAAATAGAAGATTGCTCTGTAATAAGAGAAAGAGATTAAGACAATTAAATTAAAATTTAAAAGAAATAAAAGGCAATTGAGAAAAATGGAGTGACATCATAATTTCTAAAACAATTTAATACAGTCTAAACAGCATGTGGAAACAAAGATAAAAAAACAATAAAATGTCAAGGAATTACTTTGCCGGAAAAAAAATTGCCCAGAGCACAAGTCCCCTTCGTAGAGGCATAAACAATGCATGCGAAGCTATTCGCTTCAGTAAACAAAATGCCCGGGAAAGGCTTGTGGCACTCGAGCACAGTATACTCTCACTCGTGGCCACCAATGCACGAGGAACCCATCAACGTCAGGCATGGAGAGGGTTTGATGAACTCATTCTAATGTTGTTGCATTGCAAGTTCATGTTCCAGGAAAGAAACGTGGATTCAAATTATGAGTAGGCCTAGGCTGGCATCTTCTTTGCCCTCTTCTTCTCAAGAACAGTGTTTCCTGAGAGAATTCTTGAGAGAATATCCGCCTGCTTTGTGTGCCCCTGGGCGTTCAAGGTCTTAATGAGCGTCTCAGAACCCTTTTTATCCACTGCCCCACCTTTGGCTTTGATCTTGCAAAGTATAGAGTATGCTGGTAGTATCTTATCAGCAATATAGAGAGCATCAAGCAAACGGTCATAGCTTGAGAAGCTGATATCATAGTCTCTCTCCAATACAAATTCTACAAGCTTGAGTGCTGCAATTGGATGTTTATTGTCACACAGGTAGACTACCAGACTATCCAAATCAGGCATGCAGCCATTCATAATCATCAAATTGATGCGGCCGATAGCTTCTTCAATGTGTCCTCTGATGAGGAGAGCTTCAATGATCTTTTGTGCAATGTCCTGATTCTCCTTCACTTCCTTCTCTATCATAATCTTCATCACTCGGCTTGCTGTCTGGATTCTCCCATCATCAAATAGTGCAACCATTACTGATCGAAACAAAGCCGGGCTAGGTAGATGCCCATATTCAACCATGCTATCCAAAACAGTCTTAGCATCAGCAGGCTCACTCTTCTTCAAGAAACTATATATAAGAAGCTCATAAGCATCAGCATCCGATTCAACACCACGACGGTTCATGATTTTGAGGACTTCAAATGCAGGCTCAGGGTTCCCCTCCTTGGCATGTCCACGAATCAAATGATTAAATGCAATCTTATCATCAACTCCTCTTTTCATCAGCTGCCTAAAGAATGTATCTGCCTTCAAAGTATGGCCATGGCAGCTTAAGTAATCAATTATTGGATTGTATGCAGAGGCTTCTATAGGCAAACTTTCAAGACCCAACAAGATGCCCTTCTCAAGGAGTTCGTCAAGCATTTCAATCGCCTGGTCAAACTTGGCATCATTGCAGAGACTCTCAATCAATATACTGTAATGCCTAGAATCTAAAAGAACCTGAAACTGATCCATCAAGCGGTGCAAATCCAATGCACCACCCAAGTCCCCAGCCCTACACATTGTTGTGATCAATCTAAAAAATATGGACTTGTCCCTGGGATTAATCCTCATCTCAGCCATTTCTTTGCAAACCTTCAGGGCAGCTGCAGTCCTGTTCACATCATCACAGAGACCAGGCATCAGAGCAGCATATGTCCTTTCAGTGGTTGTCAGCTCCTTAGACTTCATTTCATCAAACAACTGGATTCCATCATCCACATTTCCACAAGATACATGTCCTTTAATCATAAGGTTGTAGGTAACCGAATTGCCCACTAGACCAGCAGCAACAATTTCATCAAAAACCTTCTGTGCCTCGTCCATGTTCTTCGCCCGCACCCAGCCATTAAGAAGGGTATTGCAGGTGACAATATCCCGCGAAAATCCCCTCTCTTTCATTTCAGAAAAGAATCGCCTCGCCGTCTCCATTTTCATCGAGAGGCAAAAGCCCCAGATAAGAATGTTGTATGTGGAGAGAGCCGGTGGCACACCTTCGCGGTTCATGGAATTGAAGATACGCTTAGCCATTAGAACTCGTCCACGGCGGAGGATGGCTTTGAGGAGAGCGTCGTAGGATCGCACGGTGCGATCGACGCCGAGCTCTGGTAGGCGGCGGAAGAGTTTGACGGCCTCCTGGGGGATACCTGCGTGACCATAGGCAGCGATGAGGTCAACGAACATTTTCTCATCACGGGGTACTAAGCGCTTTGGCATGTCGTCGAGAAGAAGGCATCGGGCGTGGTTGAGCATAGAGGAACGGCTGAGGATGGAGATGATTTCAGAGTAGGAGTGAGAGTCGTGGCGGAAGCCAGTTTTCTCTACCCATCGGAAGAAGCGAAGTGCCCGGTCAGGGTCGCGGTCGCCAGCACGGCGGAGAACGGCGAGGACGACGGGCTGTTCAAAGACAGGGACAAGAAAGCGGATTGAATTCTGGAGGCGTGTAGTCCATGGCCGACGGAAGATCATTTGGCAGATAGTTTCATCGAGGGATGGCGGCCGTTTAGCGTGCTCGCCACGCAAAGGACGGGCGTGAGTGGAATCCGTGGAACGATCGACGGCAGGAGGGGTATCAGAGGAGGTGGAAGAGAAGGAAGATGAGAAGCCATTGAGGAACGAGATAGCGGGTTTGCGGAATAGGCCTAGGGTTAGGGTTTTGGAGGTAAATTTGGTGGCTGCAGAGAAAATCCACCGCATTTTGAGATTCGTTAGAGTTACAGAGAGGAGAGCCGGAGATCAATAGGGTTAATGGACTGCAGGGTAGTGCGGCGCCAAGCTTGTACAGTCATAGCTACTCCCCGTCTCGTTAGCAACATTTAGCAACATGATCATAAAAATATTGCTGCAAGCTTCCAAGGAGTCTTCTTGGTTTACATATTAATTCTAGGGTTACTGATTGGCGACGGTTAATCAACAATTTTAATTTGGATATCATTTATCTTTTGAAAACGAAACTTATTTATTCTTTTTTGTTGGATCCTTTATTGATAATCAATTTTTTTTTTTCAAATTCTTAAATTCTAGATTGTCTGTTGTGAATACGACTGGAGAGTTAGAACCAGTAGAAGGAGGAATAAATAGAGTAATTAGACCAATTCTTGTTATGAAACGGAGGAAAAGTTCATTTATGCATCATTTTGCCCCTTATTTATTGAAATTTATTAGTGCAATTATATAAATGAGGGAATGGTTAAAGAAACTACCCTTAATGCGATTAATTATGCGTATTTCATTCTAAATTCGTATAACAATTTGAATTTGAATATGATGGTACAAGTCTGTTGACTCGCTTGGATAAGTTGAACGAGGGGACCAGTCGAATGACGATCGTGTTTGTCAAAGTAAAAGTCGTTGGATTGACTAATTGTGATCGAACGCCACTGTAAGGATCCTTTAGGCGACCAAGGTTGTAGTCATGGTTCGCCGATTGAGTTCCTCTTCACAGTACATTGTTTTACTTCAACCGAGTGATCAATCGTGGAATGAAAAGTTTGGATCATGCTCTTTTATTTTGATGCCTCAATCACCTAGCCACTATCCTGGGTCGTTAGTTTGCTCTGAGATTCTTGTCGGCAGTTATAATGGATACATATTAGTTTCTCGAGTTTTCTGCTCCTTGGAAGCGACAGCTGCGATAAAAACAGAAAACTCTTTAATAATTAGCAGTGCTAAAATCAAGGACATCACTGTGATAGCTAACTTTCCTTTGGAGTTTGTGTTGAGTAGGCTTTATAAATAGACTCAAAGTTTGGTGTGGTATCTGTTGTCGGCATTATTCCCAGCTAACCGAGTTGCATCATGGCTAATGGTCCGAGCCAGATCACCGAGGATCTCAAGATTCTCGGCAAGGCAGGATACATACCCATGGTTTGTGCAAAAAATAACAAGATTAAGAAAAGGAAACGGTTGATGCCTGAATCTTTGCTGCTTGATCAAGTCGACTCGTGGAGGGGCGAATGCCGAAAATCGCTTGTCAGGAGGCTGCGACATCTGAGTCTTTGATAGGTGTGGGCTTCCAGTGCTTACAAACCCTGCTTGCTAAAGGCATTGAGTTGATTGAAAAATTACCAAAGGGGGAATCAATCGTCATCGCTCCTCAGCTGCTTCTGCATGACAGTGGAGGTACCTCGGTTAAAGAGGAGGAGGAGCCTTTTAAGTCCCTTTCCTCTAAAGATAGATTTATTGGTACGTAAAACTCATTTTGGTTGTTGACCATTTTTAATAATTCTTTAACATGATTCTCATGCAAATGAATTGGTCGAGTTAATGGATCGCCAAGAAGGTGGGTAATTGAATGTTACTGCTACGGTTTCCAGCCTATAGGCTCAATATGTGGGGCTTTTGTCGACAACCATTTCGGGAGGGCACTGGTCCCAAGACCATTTGCCTACCACTGGCTTTGATTGGGAGATAATTGAGTGGTGGTCATCTTGCTCTTGAGTCATGGAACAGCATTCATGGGGGACCGCGCCCTTGATGACAACGGTTGGTTCTTCGAAGGGAGCAGTCAGAGGTCCAACCATAGATTTGGTTCGAGAGTTATCAACCCATCTAGTAACCATGGGTTAAAATGTATTAGCCCTGCATGAGGTGGTATCCACCTTGCGAAGCAAGCTGGCCAAGTTGTTGCACAAACTAAAAGAGCTTTGTGAACCAATCGATCTAGGCAGGTTCCTTCACAAGGAAGACCAGATTGACCAAGTTAGGTTATGTGGAGAGATAGTTCTCCAATGGTTGAATCAGAGAGGGTATGTCCCGACTAAGGCTTTGGAGGACCCATTGATAAAAAACATCATTCGAGACTTGTAATTTTGTTATTTGAAACTAAAACACTATTGGAAGAAATTTGAAAAAATGTTTGGCGTGACATTTATCGTTCTTTATCTGTGCTTCCAATCTTTCTTTTTCTTTCATCTTTGTTCATCTTACATTCTTTAAAATGGTTCCAAAATATTCACATACCCACTTTGGCTCCATCAAGGGTACCAATCCTTCATTTTTAACAAAGAATGAGGTGGAGTTGCAGAAGAAATATGTTCAACATGACATCATCGCTCTTCAGAAGTTGTCAGCATCGGCTTGAGCGACGAATGCGACAGAGAGGGATATGGTCTTCTTTCAAAGCTAGCACAAATATGGCCTTCGATTGCCATAGTGTGACGAGCTCCCGAGTGTCTTCAACATGTACGGAATATTCCGGATCAAGTACTGCTGAACTCCGTAGGCGCTATAATGACCTTCATCATTTATTGTCATCTAAAGCATATCTAGTGGTTAATCGACCTATTTAAACATTTTTTTTCTTATTTATGGTTAAAAAGGAGGGCTTTTACATCTTTTGAGCGAGTAAGGTACACATATTAGGAGTGGAAAATAAATTAAGGGATAATAAAAAAGCTTCTTATCGACTCTTGCATTTGTGCTTGGTGGTGCACCGACCAAAGTCTCTTCCAGAGAGTATGAATAACGATACGGTGATGCTGACCGATCTCCAACTATCAGTCCTCTAGTACACTGCCCAGGCAACAGTTACCAGTTTGTTGACGAGCAATATGACAGAGGAATAATGGCATCTCTCAGACATCGAGGAGGCAGTCTGAGCAAAGGTGATAGAGAAAAATCTAACAGTCAAGCAAAAGAAACAAAGTTAGCTCTCGGGTTCTGGCAATTCAAAAGGAAGCAAGGATCTACTCTTGTATAGTGTGGTCTCAAGATACCTTATCTCCATGTCTAAAACTAGTGTTGTCATTCAAGATAAAGAGACGGGCTAGATCACTTCTATTCCTCAGAAACATTCTTCTCATTTTTTTGATGTAGATGAATGTGATAGAGGAGCACCTACTTTAGAGGGCATTTTGGATGAAACCACAGTTATAGCTCCCTCTTCTTCAAAAGTTGTCATGTCATCGCTAGCCATCACTCCACCGGATTCGCAGGTTGGGGACCCTTCCTTTGTTTCCTTATCCACAAGAGCTAAAGCTAGTAGGGTTACCTCGACTACGTCATCCATTCACATATCAAAAGAGTCAATCTCGTCTTCCATTGAAGAAATCTTGCCTTATTCTGAGGCAAAAGGGATCCATCAAAAAGGGAAGGAACAAACAAAGGAGGTAGACATCCTGCTCCCTCTTCTTTTGAAAAGATCTAGGAAGGCCTTCATGTGGGAGCCTATGTGCTTAGGTGTCGGGAGGACGTGACTCGACACCAACAAGAAAATTAATCTACTCAATCATTCTTTAGACTCGTACCTATTGACGGGTGAGAATAGGGCGTCCCTCCAATTTAGTTGAACTTAATATGGTTTGAGGAACTTGGTTGTACCCATAGGAGCTTTAGTCACCGGGAAATCCTTCATAATGTAGACCTATGGCAGTTGATGGTGGCACAAAGTGCCCAATTTTTAGGGTTGGTTTTGATTGAATTTTTGGGATTGCTGGACAGGGCATGGAAAAATGAGACTTTATTAGAATTTGGACATTAAAAGGACTCACAACAACCAAGACCTATTGAAGCTGAAGCTCGACAATTTGAAGAAGGTGAACCTGGAATTTGTTGGTTTTATCATGGTCTTGGAGAAGGAGATTGTTAGGCTAAGGGAAAAGATTGCTTTGTCAGTCTCCAAGGAAAAGCATGAGGATGGCCAGGTGTACCACATTAAACTCTGAGTGAATTTTGTCATCTAAAAATTTGTTCATCACGGCTTGGTTGTCCCCAAATTCTCTGATTCGAAAGAGTTCTCTTCTTTAACTCGAGATAATTCGACAAAATTTTTTGAAGATTAGGAGGATTCAAGCAGTGAAGAAGTGTTGACCACCAATTAAGGTCATGTAAAATGGAAATTTTGTCTACACCCCACCCCCCCTCCCACCAACTCATTTTTTGGGAAAGAAGATCTTTGCACTTCCTTTTGAATGAGAAAAACTAGCTAGTTTTTGCTTCTTCCTTTTCTATCAACTGTGTTTTGACTATAAGGGCTTGCCTCTATAGGAAGTTTCAAGAACCCAGGTAGTATAAACCCTACCTAATTCCTTATATTAGATAGGGGAATTTGTCAGTCAACAAAAAATGGTTTTTCGCAGACTAAAACAGATGTCATAAATTTTTTTATTTTATTTAATTGAGCACCACTAGCAAGTAGTGTATCTATCCTTCAAGGTAGATATATTGTTTGTGATGTTGTGCTCGATCATTTAAACTATTGTAGAAATGAGATCGGTTCGGACTTGTATTTTCAAANTATATATATATATATATATATATATATATATATATATATATATCTGTGTGTGTGTGTGTATTAAAATTAAACAAACTTTTGACATCAGGTGTCGGGATATTCATTCCAGCGATCGACAATTTCTCAAATTCCTCTTTAATGACCAACATGTTTGTGTAAGCCTGACCAAAACCAAGCCACCCACGGCTAACCTTAAGGCCTAATAATCTTATGGGAATTCTCTCTGAACTTTCCCTTTTTGGTTCCAAACTTCTAAGTGTTAGAGGTTAGAACTATACATGTTAAACTTAAGAAAGAATAAGAAAATGTTTAGAATTTCTAAAGAAGGGGTTCATCACTAGTTCTTTGAGATAGTCAATAGGAAAGTTCTATGACTAGACCTTAGGCTTCTAGAGTGAGAAACTCAGGCCTCACCAATAATGAGATCAACACCATGAGTAGTTTCTTATCCTTCTCCTTGTAATGAGAATTAATCTTGTTTAGGATTAATATTGTTTAAAACTTCTCTTATTTCATACTTGTGATGATTCATTATTTCATGCTTCATTTACATATTTATCTGGTCAATTGATATGTTAAAATTTGATGTGAATCCATAATAACCCAGGAGGGCTATGTATTCCTCAACTACTAAGAATCACATTACATAATTGGGTGAAGGAAAAGTAGTCCATAATGTAGTGCAAATAGATAGAAGAATAAATTTTGAAGGGTGTAGAATTGGTGTTTCTAGGTTGACAGGCTAGATTCTTTCCAATTTGGTCTAGAGTTTGGAACCTTGAGACCGGTTACTCATATAGAGAGAGCACGACGGGTAATATGGAAGTGAGAGACTAAAACCTACCCAACATAACCTGAGAAAATTTGCAACCTTATTTTAGATTAGCCAATGTTCTTTATGTACTTGTAAGAGGGTAAATGATAGACATGCTCCTATTTGACACAAAACTACATTTTAACATTTAAAATTTTAATTCCTATAGTGATTATAAACTCATTGCAAGAAAAAAAGATTCTTCATACAACTTGAAACTCTTCTACACTTAGTTGTCTTAGAAACACTTCACATTTTTATTTTTATTTTTTAACTGCACTTTTTGGTAGTATTACTTCTTTTTCCTAGATAAGCATCTATTGTTTAAAGTGGGAATTTTATAAGTCATTATATAAAGTTACTGCTTCTCTGTGAGATCGATACTACGGTTTTTAAAGAAAACTTTATATTACTTGCAACGATACGTATACTTGCGTATAACCCCTAGTGTGTAAATTATAAATCAATTCTAAATTTTATAACATATTCATTTTGCACACTAGCCACCTAAAGAAATCGGGCCAAGTTTTTTTTCTAAGAAAAAAATAACCGCGTAATTGCGGGTCTGGTCAATACCCCACATAAGCTGTGACAAGATCCACCTATGACCTTACAAGATTCGGAGATTTGGTTGAGACAACGAACCAAACCAAGCAGGCAAGCGATACACGAGCGCTGTAAGACTTGAACCTAACGGAAAATGAGTCATGGCTCACTCAATAAAAAAACCCGATCGATCACGCTTGACCTAACGACCACATCACAATCAACCGCTCTCGTCGACCGTGCCAAAATACATCTACAAGATNATAACCGATTTTTTTTGTAACAGTACAAAACACACATTTATAAGCACGAGACAAAAATATGAATAAAAGAGGCCCCTAAAAACATTCCAAACTTATTATACTCTCTTCCTTCTTTCATTCACTCTGTTCTATCGGGGCATGTTCCAAAGTGATGTGTGCTAGAAAATTCGTGGCGGTAGAGTAATGGATTATCATCTTAGCATTGCACGAGAATTCAGCACACACTCATATAAAAATAAATCGAGTTATGATCACACCAGAAGTTTTTACGTGGAAAACCCGTAAAAAGGAAAAAACCACGGCCTTGTTAGATTCGTTTGATGGGCATTTAAGTGCCTTAATAATGTCAGAATTGAGCAATCTTGGTCTTGTTAGATTCGTCTTGTCGAGACGCTCGATTCGACTATGAACTCGCTGAATTCGACATTCGTTTGATCTCTCAAATATGTTCGAAAATCTTCCAAGAATAATTTAATCACTTGATCTTGGCTTCATTGAACTTGGATTGAACTAACTTTGATATCATTAGGTCCGTCTCATTGATTCGATCAGTTTAACTATAAGTTTGCTGAAATCGGAGCTTTGGATGACTCTTAATTGAAGTTTGAATGTTTCTTGCTCAAGATATTGTCTCAAGATTCGTGTTATGCCTCGAGATTCGTGTCGGATGATGAAAATATGTTGACGGCGTATCAGTTGCCCCTCTATTTTCGGGCTATTCATTTTTAATGTCCGAAAATATTAAGATCTGAAGCGCCCCTTCTTCTTTCTTTTTTTTATTACTTAATTTTNCAAATTCATGCCAAGGAGCCACCTCAGCTCAAATTGAGCTGAGGACCCCTCTGCTTGACACCTAAGCAGTGGGGCTAAGCTCTCCAATGGCCAGCTAAGCTCCCTATTGGCCATGTTCTATAAAATCTACCCCTCACGGCCATGGAGAG
>JXCR01084780.1:241164-256772 GCA_002079205.1 Phalaenopsis hybrid cultivar | reverse complement strand
GAACAAGAACATTGACTTCACGAACAATTTCAAACACGAGCTTATTTCAAACAAATTAAATTTCAAACGAATTAAACACGAACACAAGTTTTATTCGTTCGCGTTCGGTTCTCTTACACCCCCAGTGCTGAGCAGTTGCCATACATGACTGCCGCAGTTGAAACGCCATTAAAAAAAGCTCAAACAGAAAAGCTGAAACAAACGAACACACCTATGTGTAATGATACTAACAGTTTTCCGATCAACGGAGGACGCTGATGTCTGACCGCACATGGGATAAGAGACGAAGCTATCATTGGCGTTAATTCACATGAATATCACTATAATTTTCTCTATTAGNGATTTCGATTCCGATGACCGACAGCTTCTTACGGGCAAACCCCACACCAAAAATAGTGCCGACAGTATCATTCATAAATATCTTAAGTTATTTTTATTTATTTATCAAACAAACATAATCCATGTAGTGTTTTTTTTCAAAAAAATTTTCCGAACACTTTGATCATGAGACGTACATTTGGCGCAACGACGAGCATAAGGGTTTTGATCACCTCCGGGACATGATGATAATCAAAGATTGTGGCAGTGTTCATTATGGCTTATAAAGGATGTCATTGCCATGCTATTTGGAGCCTAAGATTCCTCAGAATACCAGAAGAAGAGGGAGCAAGCAAAGCAGAATAGGTAGTCTGATTGTGGAGGCATGGGGCTCTTCAAGCACATTGATGGGGCACTCCCATATACAGACTTCATGTGAAGTATGGTAAGATTTCATTCCTTCTTTTAATTTTTATATACTTCAAAGATGTGTTCTAACTATTTTATTAAATGGGCTGGCTATGTAAATTGAACGAGAGTCCTTCGTCACTGATGTACATGAGAGCACCCACAAGAGGAGGTCTAACTAGCCCTGGATTGATGATAGATCCCGTGTGACCTAGATAATTCACAAGCTAAACTAGTTTGATGCTAATATGTGCTAGCTCTAACTGAATGTGACTACATTTGTTTTGCAGGAAAGATTCTAGCAGCTAAAAGAGAGCTAATCTCAGGCGTTGAGAGGTATTAAAATCCATGAGCATATCTTTCCAAGTACGACTTGTGGAGAGAGGCTACTGGAGGGAAGAATCAAGGTCAAGTTTATGGGCTAAACTGGTAGGGGTTTTCCTACAATGCTTACCCCTCCACCAATGCATCTACACCTTCTACCTCTACCACACAGGATGATGAGATTTCCAAGTGTGTTACCACATTCTCTAGCAAGATGGAGGCCAACTTCACCAGATGAGGTCGGAGCTGGAGGCCAACATGGATGTTAAACTGATGGCTGAGTTCAATTCCTTCCGACAGGGGATGTGAGAATGTGACAAGGTAGGGACAACATTGGAGGTGAGGTGGTGGTGGATGATGAGGATGAGGATGAGAAGATAGACGAGAATGATTAGAGAGGTATTTTTCTTTTTTTTTAATGTTTATGTTTTACACTTGAACATTATTTTTTCTGAGAAGAGTGATGTATATTTTAGAGTAAATCTGTTATATTTGTTTTGTTATTTGATTGTATAATTTTCTATTTAACCGATATTCTATTTTTTTATATGCTTGGAAAGCATATTAATTATTGTGATAATTCGTACGGTAATATAAATATTAAAGGGATAATCAATTTTATTGCCTGATGTTATAGGTTTTCGATGGATTACTATCAATTTTAAGACAAATTTTAACATAACCATATGCAAAATTGATGGCTAATAGATGAACTTATTTGCCAACATGTAACCAACACCTAAACAAAGATATAAGTGTGTCAAACAAAAATGACGGGTGTGACACTGTTCTAATAGTTTATCTGTCTGTTATAAGAACCAATGTATAAGCGACACATAACCGATAGTTTGCATATGTTAAAAAAATTGATAGGTAAGACACTTTTTTTTGACATGTAAGTTGTCAATATTATCGATGGAGTAATTTTTGGTTCTATGAACCAACAAAAACCGACGACTTGAATTTTCTCAAAATAAGCTATGACAATAATTTGTGAGTTGTGTTTGTAATTTTTGTTGTCATTAGGCTATCAGTTTGTTTTGAAATTACCGACAAGTGTTTTACCTACGAACTTAAAACTATTGAAAACATCAAAAGTGACAATTTTCTCATTATAGCTCACGGAATTTGGCCATCGGAAATGAATGTTATTCCTACATTGTGTATTCAGTGGAATAATGCTTTGGCTAATAATGATCAAGAAATGAGCTAGCCTTTAGGGTCTTTCTTTTTTTAGCCATTGAATACCTAAATTAAACCCAAATTTCTCGTGATTCTTGGACATTGATCTTGTTTCAGTATGACTAATATCGCAGTTCAATACCTATGCTAATTTATTCTAGTATAGAGTCAATATAATTACTCTAGTATTAATACTTGACACTGTGAGAGAACCCTTAAAAACTTAAATCCCTATGATTTACATTCAAGATTTTGATTAGCTCTCAGGTTTTATGTGAGTCATTGTGTTTTATAACTAGATCTTATCATCACGTTCACCTTTGTGGTAGTATGTGATTCTCAATGCTTTCTTTCTTAATATGTTTAGGTCATCCCCTTCAAATAACTCTTGAGCTTGTAAGTTTCAGAACTTTCTGTAAGAATCTAGTCATGCTATTCATCCCTTTGATTTGATATAATTCCTCATACTTTCCATCCTAATCTATTCAGTCAATTAAATCTCCCATCAATTAGTTTTACAGTTAAAAGTGAGTCACTATGCTTTCTATCATGATTAAATCACCCTGTTATTTTTTGGTTGGACGTGAATCCATGTTCTTTCATTCCTAATGTGCTTGGGTTGATCAAATTCACTCTTTTGTGTCAAATAAACTAATTGTACCCAAAAAATTTATGTAGTTCTTCTTTTAAATGAGCTAGGATTATCCTTTTTGCCATAACCATCTCAAACCACCACCCCAAATTTAAATTTTCTCTCATTTTCTTAAAATTTTCCTCCACTCATTATCTTAACCACTCCCTACACTTCTCTCCCCACCTAAAACCTGGCTTAACAAAAATTCCTATCATCCCTCATTCTCCCCTCACCTAGTTGAAACCTAAATTCCACAACTCCTCATCCCTTGCTTGAAACCTCTCTTCTACTCCTCATCTCCTCATTTAGCCAAAAACCTCCTTTACCCTCTCATTCCTTTTTCCCTCTAACACCAAGTAAAAAATCTTCCCCTCTCTCTCACCCCCTCATACTAAGACCGAAGCTCACCACACTATCTTCACCGATCTCCAAGCACAAAGGGTAAGTGTCAAACATTTGTTCTGACCAAGGGAATTAAAGGCTTCTACTCAAGCAAAGGGATAAACCATCTTCTTTTTCTCATTTATTTTTTTTTGCATGTAATATTTTTTTCTTTTCTTAGTGTGTCATGATCTTATATGAATCTTTTCTTCTTCCCTCCTTTTTGTTTCCTTTGACCAAAATTTATTTCCTTTTCCTAGCCAACAACATCTCCCATTCCCCTCCACACTCTTACCCAAGAACCCTAGCCTAAATCCTCACCCTCTCACTCCCTCTCTCATATCTAAACAAACCTGTCTACATCCTCTCCCTCTCCCATCCTTTCTCCTACTCGAAAACCCTAGCCTAGATCTTTGCCCTCTCCCTTTATCTCTCCTACCCATAGACCTTACCCCACATTCTCACTCTCTCCCTTCCTCTCTCCAACTCAAAAAATCNCTCCTCATCCCTTGCTTGAAACCTCTCTTCTACTCCTCATCTCCTCACTTAGCCAAAAACCTCCTTTACCCTCTAATTCCTTTTTCCCTCTCACACCAAGTAAAAAATCTTCCCCTCTCTCTCACCCCCTCATACAGACCGAAGCTCGCCACACTATCTTCACCGCTCTCCAACCACAAAGGGTAAGTGCCAAACACTTGTTTTGACCAAGGGAATAAAAGGCTTCTACTCAAGCAAAGGGATAAACCATCTTCTTTTTCTCATTTATTTTATTTTTTTTTGCATGTAATATTTTTTTCTTTTCTTAGTGTTTCATGATCTTTTATGAATCTTTTCTTCTTCCCTTCTTTTCGTTTCCTTTGACCAAAATTTATTTCCTTTTCCTAGCCAACAACATCTCCCTTTCCCCTCCACACTCTTACCCAAGAACCCTAGACTACATCCTCGCCCTCTCACTCCCTCTCTCATATCTAAACAAACTTGTCTACATCCTCTCCCTCTCCCATCCTTTCTCCTACTCGAAAACCCTAGCCTAGATCTTCGCCCTCACCCTTTATCTCTCCTACCCATAGACCTTACCTCACATTCTCACTCTCTTCCTTCCTCCCTCCTCCTCAAAAAATGTTACCTACATTCTCACCCTCTCTCTCATTCTCTCTCTTCCTTTCTTCTATCTAAAAACCCTATTCAACATCCTTACCCTCTCCCTTCCTCTCTCATACCAAAATACCTACTCTACATCTTCACCCTCTCCCTTCCTCAATCCTACACAAAAAAAGCTAGCCAACATCCTCACCATCTACCTTCTTCTATCCTACCCAAAAACCCTAGCTTACATCTTACCCACTTCCTCTTTCTCTACTACTCGAAAGCCCTAGTCAACATCTTCATCCACACTGTTTCTCTCCCTTACATAGAAACCCTAGCCACTTCTTTGCCCTGTCCTTTCCTCTCTCCTACTCAAAAACCTTAACATCAACCCTCACCCTCTCTCTCTCCTACCAAAAAAGATTAGCTAACACCACTCACCTTCTCTCTCTCTTCTACCTAAAAATNTCCACACTGTTTCTCTCCCTTACATAGAAACCCTAGCCACTTCTTTGCCCTGTCCTTTCCTCTCTCCTACTCTAAAACCTTAACATCAACCCTCACCTTCTCTCTCTCCTACCAAAAAAGATTAGCTAACACCACTCACCTTCTCTTTCTCTTCTACCTAAAAACCCTAGCTAATTCCCACTTACCATCTCCCTCTCTCTCTTACTCAAACATCCAACCTACCCACGTTCTCCTTCTCCCTTTCCTGGCTTAAATGTGCCCTGCTTAAACACTCTCATACCCTCACTTCTTATGGCCTAAATCATAACCATAATTCTCCCTCTATGATTATGATTTACGAAAAAAGAATAACAAATCATTTATTTATGCTATGTTTCATGTAATAAAAAATTCACGTGATTATGACTATGTCTTATACAAAAAGAAAAGCATTACGGTTACATTATGTTTCATACAAAAAAAAAACATGTGATATTGTTTATGTCTCATATAAAATTTCATGTGATTATGTTTGTTTCTCATGCAAAAAAGAAAAGCATGTGATAATGTTCATGTAATTAATTAAATTTGCCTCTCATACAAAAATAAATTCATGTGATAATGTTTATGTCTCATGCAAAATTTTTTGTGAACGTGTTTTTCCTAGCGTGCAAAAAAATATTCATATTGTGATAGCTTTATGCTACATGCAAAAATCCATGATGTGTATTTTTTTGCTCCATACAAAAATTCATGTTGTGGTAGCTTTATGTTCCATGCATAAATCCATGCTATGGTAACTTTATGTTCCATGTAAAATACAAGTTGAGATGTTTATGTTCCATGCAAAAAAGTGAGTTAGGATGCTTATGTGTAGATGCAAAAAAGCAAGTTGTGATGATTATGTTTTCATGTAAAAAAATGTAAGTTGTGATGTTTATTTTTCAAGTAAAAATCCATGTTGAGATATTGAGGTTGGGCTTGCATGTCANAATCCATGCTATGGTAACTTTATGTTCCATGTAAAATACAAGTTGAGATGTTTATGTTCCATGCAAAAAAGTTAGTTAGGATGTTTATGTGTAGATGCAAAAAAGCAAGTTGTGATGATTATGCTTTCATGTAAAAAAACGTAAGTTGTGATGTTTACTTTTCAAGTAAAAATCCATGTTGAGACATCGAGGTTGGGCTTGCATGTCTAGGGTTGATTATTCCTATGAGTTAGATTGTTAGGAAATGACTTGCAAAGTTTACATATATAAAAAATTTTCTATAAGAGCTATATATTGCTTAGAATAATGAAGTGTACCTTTCAAATTTTTTCAAAAGTTTGATTGTTAAAATAGTAAGAGAAAATCTAATGTAATTTAATTATTTGAATTTTAATTTTGAAAAAATAACCATATGAACGAAGCTTTTATTAATTTATAGCCTTCAAATTTTAAGTTCCTAAAACATCCCAATTGAATGCTTGNATTGCTTAGAATAATGAAGTGTACCTTTCAAATTTTTTCAAAAGTTTGATTGTTAAAATAGTAAGAGAAAATATTATGTAATTTATTTATTTGAATTTTAATTTTGAAAAAATAACCAAATGAACGAAGCTTTTAATAATTTATAGCCTTCAAATTTTAAGTTCCTAAAACATCCCTATTGAATGCTTGAATTTTAATATATAATTTGAAATTATATTTTTTTCTTTTTGCTTACGAAACTACGTACTATACAAGTTAATGTCTAATGACATATAACCCTCTTATTTAACCTATTTACAACCCTGTATTTATGGTGATGATGATGGTGGTTGGTCACATAAATGAACGAGATGGATCATAACTAATATTATTTTGATAATACAATGTGCTTATTCTACGTTTATTATTTGTAACTACCAACTAGGTTTTTTGCATGAAAAATATTTATAGGTAGTAGACCACTAACTAATTTAATTAAACCTTGGGAGATGTTATGATAATATTTTGAACTAAAATTATATGAATCTAAGCATGAAATAATCTCTATTTTGTTGTGCTCNATAAATGAACGAGATGGATCATAACTAATATTTTTTTAATAATACAATGTGCTTATTCTACGTTTATTATTTTTAACTACCAACTAGGTTTTTTGAATGAAAAATATTTCTAGGTAGCAGACCACTAACTAATTTAATTAAACCTTGGGAGATGTTATGATAATATTTGGAACTAAAATTATGTGAATGTAAGCATGAAATAATCTCTATTTTGTTGTGCTNTAATTCCTCTATTAAAGTAGACAAATATTTATTTTTGAACTCTATCTTTCCTCTATAAGTAGGGGGAACACAAAGCATATAGAAAACGTATTTTTTCCTCTCGACTTTTCTTGGGTAGGAAAAACTCTCCCCTCTTCTTAATGTAACTCATATTTTATATATATATAAGTGATTAAAGAGCCCGATTATATCCAAGTTCGTCGCTACGGGACAAGCCTATGCATGTTATTTTATTTATTTTTCATTCTTTATCTCTTATTTTTATTCCTCATGGTCCTTACCGCTTTGATCGTTGAGCTTGCCTCACAAGATAAATTTGAATTCAACATTCTAAACTATGGTGAGCGTGGAGAATGCTACCAATAAGAAGGGAACCAACACCAATGGGGAGAAACACATCTTGAGACACTATTAATAGGGAACACATTAACATGTTCATGCTACAACAGATTTAGAGCTGGAAATGTCGTTTCCATCTTCTGCTTAGAGGCTTTGGTTAGAATGCGAGTACCGCAAAATGAATAGCCAGTGCCCATCATAGAAAAAAAGTCGACTGACCGTTCTTGCACGCAGCACAGTCAATTCTGAGGGTTTGATACCTCATTAAAAAATGGAGTGTTACTTCACAACTTATATTGTGTATGCTATAAATTTTTCTAATGCTATCCCAAGTTCAACTGACATTCAAGGAACTTGGTTATGAGTGAGCGAACAAGAAGTTAACAACAACAACTCTCATCTGAAGCGAGTAAAAAAAAATTTGTTCCGGACGTGCAAACAAAAGACTCCCTTTCGGGGCGAGCAAACAAAAGATTCCCATCTGAGGCGAGTTAACAAAAAATATCTCCGGAGAGAGTAAAAATAATTCTTTCCATGGTTAGCAAATAAAAGACTCTCATCCAGAACGAACGAACAAACAAAAGACTCCCTTTTAGGGCAAATAAATAAAAGACTCGCTCCGGGGCGAGCAAACAAAAAACTCCCAGCCATGATGAGCAAATGGAAGACTCTTCTCCTGGGCAAGCAAGCACAACACTCCACTGAGAATTTCAAACAAAAAAAAAATGAAAAAAAACCTTCGGGATAAACGAAGACTAAAACTCTCCTCTGAATTCATCAAACAAGAGACTCTCCTCTGAGGGTGGGCAAATAAAAATCTCCTAAATGAACGAGCAACTGACAATCATACCTAGAAAATGGGATGAGCGAAGACTAAGACTTGAATAAGATGATATCACGACTAGCAAATTCTCTAAGAGTTAGGTTGCTAATCAACACAAGCAACCAAATCAACGCTAGCAAATACTCAACACAAAATCGACCAAAGAGTCAATTTGGAAAAAAATGCTTCAATGCCGGAGAGATAATGTAAAAGATGTAAGAAGGAGCACAAAAATATCTTCATTGATACATGTAATCATGTTTTTTGCTTTAAAAATGTTCTTTTCTTTATTATGGATATCACTACCAATGAGCAAGAAAATTGAAAATTTTAATATGTAAATGGTATGCAAAAATATTGAGACAATATAACTTTCCAGATAAAAAGATAGATGGTAATTAGGGTTTAAGATTTAGATAAATGACGAAAAAGTGAAAAAAAATTAGTTATGTCTATAAAAAACCACCATATAGACACGTGGAAAATGAGTTTTTCTCTTTTCTTTTTTCCTCTTCTCAATGTCACCCTTATTTTTTATATATAAAACGTGTCAAAGAGCCCTGAAACATCCCAGTTTGTCAGTACAAGGTGTCAATGTATGTTATTTTATTTATTCCTTCTTCTCTATCTCTATTTTTTTCTTCTTAAACATGTCTCACAGAATAAATTTGAATTCAACACAAATGAATTTAATCACAAAGTATTGACCCAAGTAACTTCTTGCAATCTAATATGTTTCCTTCTAGTTTTACATATGTTTGCAGCCAGGGAGCCTAATTTTATCAGCNAGTAATTTCTTGCAATCTAATATGTTTCCTTCTAGCTTTACATATGTTTGCAGCCAGGGAGCCTAATTTTATCAGCACGGAAAGTCTACTGTTCTGCAATAAATTTTATTGGCCTGAGAAGCTGTAGAGACGTTGCTTCTACAGTCGCTGCCCCATCATCCTAAGTGCTCGTTACTCTAAAAGATAGGGACTATGCAACTTTATTTGTTCAAGGTTTCTTAATTGCTAAAACAAATCACGTAGTTATGGAAATTAATATAGGATTAAGAGTTTAATACGATTAATACCAATGAGGAATGATGGTGCAGTCATCAGGATGACTGCATGCTTCATATCGATTAGTCTTCTGAAATGGGGTCGAAGATGAAAATAAAGTGAANAAAACAAATCACGTAGTTATGGAAATTAATATAGGATTAAGAAGTTTAATACGATTAATACCAATGAGGAATGACGGTGCAGTCATCAGGATGACGGCATGCTTCATATCGATTAGTCTTCTGGAATGGGGTCGAAGGTGAAAATAAAGTGAAAAAAAAAATTTCGGTGCATCGGATTCAACCACTCACGTGATTAAAAACAAATAAATAAATAAAAGAAAGGAAACGCATGACCCGGAATTACTGTTGGGGAGCCGAAGCTTCCTGAAACCACGCACCAAAGAGCAATAAATTGAGCTTCTTGCACAGGAATTTTTCTTGCAATAGAAAATTAAAGCAAGTCGATGGGTGGAATTATTTTTTTTTCTGAGGTGGCTTAGGGTCCGTTTGGGGCNTCCCACTTACCATCTCCCTCTCTCTCTTACTCAAACATCCAACCTACCCACGTTCTCCTTCTCCCTTTCCTGCCTTAAATGTGCCCTGCTTAAACACTCTCATAGCCTCACTTCTTATGGCCTAAATCATAACCATAATTCTCTCTCTATGATTATGATTTATGAAAAAAGAATAACAAATCATTTTTTTATGCTATGTTTCATGTAATAAACAATTCACGTGATTATGACTATGTCTTATACAAAAAGAAAGGCATTACGGTTACGTTATGTTTCATACAAATAAAAACATGTGATGATGTTTATGTCTCATATAAAATTTCATGTGATTATGTTTGTTTCTCATGCAAAAAAGAAAAGCATGTGATAATGTTCATGTTATTAATTAAATTTGCCTCTCATAAAAAAATAAATTCATGTGATAATGTTTATGTCTCATGCAAAATTTTTTGTGATCGTGTTTTTCCTAGCGTGCAAAACAATATTCATATTGTGATAGCTTATGCTACATGCAAAAATCCATGATGTGTATTTTTATGCTCCATACAAAAATTCACGTTGTGGTAANGAAGCTATCAATGATATTAATGGAGGTATAAATTATTTTATGGTTGGTCATAAATAATTGATCAAATATTGGAGGTCTATTTTCCACTGAGTTTTAGTGTAGATTTTTATTATAGTTTTTAAGGCCAAGAACTGTCATGACCCTCAAAATTAGCATTCATATCATCAATTTATAGTTTGTAAGAAATGATATGCATCCCAAAAATAGCAGCATTACAGCATCCTTTTCCTTTGTGTCAACCTGGTTTACGTAAATAAGGCAAATAAGAGTTACTTGCAATGAAATATTTGAACCAAAGTTTTAAGACATATATGCTATATGTTTCTATTATTTGCAATAAAATAATCATAAATGAAGATAATGATGATAGATGGAACAGAATATTATAATCATTTTAAATATTTCATTTATGCATACTCCTGGCAATGATAGCAAAGTTGCCAGGTCTTTTTACTTCAATTTTTTTCTTTCACTTTCAGAACTAAAATAATGTTTGATTATATTGGAAAGCTTTTGGCAAGCTGCAAGTCTAAACACCATGGTTCAATTTTTCATAAAAAGTGGGTCGCCGAGCATTTTCATATATTATAATGATATTATGGAAATGCCACAACATTAAGCCAATAATATGAAAATAATAAAAATAAGAATAATCTTCAGTTAAAAACTTAGAAAGAAATAATTCTGTAAAAGGTGTAAAGTCTCTTTTGATGATGTAATTTTCATTATTATTATTATTATTATTATTATATTTGACAGATACCCAAATACTGATTTCTCATGGTCTAGGCCTCATGATGAGAGCTCGCGTCATGTGCCTGAATATTCGAGTACCCAGCGTCACAGGGGATCGAACCAGTGACCTAAGGGGACTTACAGTGAACCACGCCAACCGACAGGCTACAGCTTAACACACACACACACGTATTGNAAAAAATATATATATATATATATATGTATATATATATATAATTGGCAGAGACTCAAATACTGATTTCTCATGCTCTAGGCCTCATGATGAGAGCTTGTGTCATGTGCCTAAATATTCGAGTACCTAGCGTCACCGGGGATCAAACCCGTGACCTAAGGGGAGTTACAGTGAAGCCCGTCAACCGGCAGGCCACGGCTTAAGGGGCGCGCGCGCACACACACATATTCAAACTTCGATTGTGTCAAAATTTGTCACTAGAGATAAAACTAATTGTGCTGGAAGAACATACTGTATGATTTTACGTGAATATCCTTATTCAGCATAGGCCCATTTCCCACACTGATGGACACCTTCTTCTTCTTTTTTTAAATCGTAATTGCTATTGTCATCACCAGAAGTTGGCGTCTAACATTGTAAATATAAGTCCAGTGAAAGAAGTAATCGTGTATGTGAATCTCCTTCCAATCATCTTCGCATAATTAACCATGTGATTTAATAATGATAATTTGTTTATGTATATATATAAGTATATGATATATTACTTCCTCTTTAAGTTTCCTTTCGGCACAACCAAAGCTACCAAAAAAAACGAACTTTTACCTTTTTGTGTAATAAACTAGCTGGTTCCTACGTCACCATCTTTATGGTGCCCCCATTTGTCAACCCATGAGTACTTGGCCGCATGAATCTGGACTACCCTTTCCTTTTAATTGGTAGGATTTTCTTACTTACGAGTGAGCACCGCTTCCAAGGGGGAAAAGCCAAAAGTTAAGGGGGGCGAAATCATTTAAAATCTTTCAAACTGTTAAACACCAATCTGATGGTGAATCATATAAACTTCGATCTACGAAATAATTGGGGAGATCACAGTTTGACATTAATCTAGAGACAGTTTAATGGTCCAAATAAACATATAGATAACAAAAATGTGCTAAAATCAATTTTGACTTAAAATAGATACGATAAAGATATGTAACTCTCCTATTTAAGTGGGATCTTAATAAAACAATCATAAAGATTTATAGCTTCCCGATTAAAACGGGGCATTAATAAAAAATATCATAAAAGATTTGTAACTCTCATAATAAAGCAGTGAATTAATAAAATAGCATAATAAACTGTAATTCCTTTATTAAAGTAGACAAATATTTATTTTTAAACCCTATCATTCCTCTATAAGTAGGGGGAACACATAGCATATAGAAAATGTGTTTTTTCCTCTCGACTTTTCTTGTGTAGGAAAAACTCTCCCCTCTTCTTAATGCAACTCATATTTTATATATATAAAAGTGATTAAAGAGCCCGATTATATCCAAGTTCGCCGCTACGGGACAAGCCTATGCATGTTATTTTATTTATTTTTTATTCTTTATCTTTTTTTTTTTTTATTCCTCAAGGTTCTTACCGATTTGATCGTTGAGCTTGCCTCACAAGATAAATTTGAATTCAACATTCTAAACTTTGGTGAGCATGGAGAATGCTACCAATAAGATGGGAACCACCCCTAACGGGGAGAAACACATCTTCGAGACACTACTAATAGGGAAGACATTAACTTGTTCATGCTACAACAGATTTGGAGCTGGAAATGTTGTTTCCATCTTCTGCTTAGAGGCTTTGGTTAGAAGGCGAGTACCGCATAATGAATAGCCAGCGCCCATCATAAGAAACAAGTCGACTGATCGTTCCTGCACACAGCTCAGTCAATTCTAAGGGTTTGACACCTCATTAAAAAAGGGAGTGTTACTTCACAACTTATATTGTGTTATGATATAAATTTTTCTAATGTTGTCCCAAGTTCAACTAACATTCATGGAACTTGGTTCTGAGTGAGCGAAAAAGAAGTTAACAACAAAAACTCTCATCTGAAGCGAGTAAAAAAAAAAATTATCTTCGGGACGTGTAAACAAAAGGCTCCCTTCCGGTGCGAGCAAACAAAATATTCTCATCTGAGGCGAGCTAACAAAAAATACCTCCGGAGAGAGTAAAAAAAATTCATTCCAGGGTGAGCAAATAAAAGACTCTCATCCAGAACGAACAAACGACAGACTCCCTTTTAGGGCAAGTAAATAAAAGACTCGGCTTTGGGGTGAGCAAACAAAAAACTCCCAGCCATGGTGAGCAAATAGAAGACTTTTCTCCAGGGAAAGCAAGCACAACACTCCCCTCTGAGGATTTCAAACAAAAAAAAAATGAAAAAAAAAACTTTTGGGATAAGAAAAGACTAAAACTCCCCTCTGAAGTGATCAAACAAGAGACTCTCCTCTCAGGGCGGGCAAATAAAAATCTCCTAAATGAACGAGCAACTGACGATCATACCTAGAAAATAGGATGAGCAAAGACTAAGACTCGAATAGGATGATATCACAACTAGCAAATTCTCTAGGTGTTAGGTTGCTAATCAACACAAGCAACCAAATCAACACTAGCAAATACTCAACACAGAATCGACCAAAGAGGCAATTTCGAGAAAAATGCTTCTAAGCCTGAGAGATAATGTAAAAGATGTCAGAAGGAGCAAAGAAAGATCTTCATAGATACATGTAATCATGTTTTTTGCTTTAAAAATGTACTTGTCTTTATTATGGATATCACTACCAATGGGCAAGAAAATTGAAAATTTTAACATGTATCCTAAAAAATGGTATGCAAAAATATTGAGACAATATAACTATCCAGATAAAAAGATAGATGGTAATTAGGGTTTAAGATTTAGATAGATGACAAAAAAGTTAAAAAAATGGTTATGTCTATAAATAAACACCATATAGACACGTGGAAAATGAGTTTTTCTTTTTTCTTTTTTCCTCTTCTCAATGTCACCGTTATTTTTTATATATAAAACGTGTCAAAGATCCCTGAAACATCTTAGTTTGTCAGTACAGGGTGTCTATGTATGTTATTTTATTTATTTCTTCTTCTCTATCTGTTTTTTTTTTCTTCCTCAAGATACCAATAGACTGGTTTCTTAAGCATGTCTCACAGAATAATTTTTAATTCAACACAAATGAATCTAATCACAAAGTATTAACCCAAGTAATTTCTTGCAATCTAATATGTTTCCTTCTAATTTTACATATGTTTGCAGCCAGGGAGCCTAATTTTATCTGCACGGAAAGTGTACTGTTCTGCAATAAATATCATTGGCTTGAGAAGCTGTAGAGACGTTGCTTCTACATTCGCTGCCCCATCATCAAAACTGCTCGTTACTCTAAAAGATAGCGACTATGCAACTTTATTTGTTCAAGGTTTCTTAATTGCTAAAACAAATCACGTAGTTATGCAAATTAATGTAGGATTAAGAAGTTTAATACGATTAATACCAATGAGGAATGATGGTGCAGTCATCAGGATGACTGCATGCTTCATGTCGATGAGTCTTCTGGAATGGGCTCAAAGGTGAAAATAAAGTCAAAAAAAAAAAAGTTTCATTGCATCGGATTCAACCACTCACGTGATTAAAAACAAATAAATAAATAAAAGAGAGGAAACGCATGGCCCGGAATTACTGTTGGGGAGCCAAAGCTTCCTGAAACCACGCGCCAGAGAGCAGTAAATTGAGCTTCTTGCACAGGAGTTATTTTTGCAATATAAAATTAAAGCAAGTCGATGGGCGGGACTATGCTTTTTTTTCTGATCTGGCTTAACATGGGAGTGATTAAGACAATGATTAATAAAATAATATTTCAGGAGAAGAAAAATTGATATTTATTGATTGACAAAAAATCAAATTGTCTTCCTATATAACTAAAAATCTAAATTTGAGTCTCTAAAGCGGGAAAAATTATTCCATACGGATCGGTCACCGCATGCAGCTTGCGTGCGGTGACCGATCCGGACCGTAGATCACCTGATCTACGGTCCCGATGTATTTCGGTGGGTCCCGCCGAATTTTTTTTCTTTTTTCTTTAAAATAATGGAAATAATCCTGACCGTAGATCACCGTGATCTACGGTCAGGATCGAACACCGCATGCAGAGATGCATGCGGTGTCCGCACGCAATAATTCCTCCTAAAGCGGACCACAGATTCTCGCCTGTTGCTATGAGAATAAAGCTAAAATCAAACGATAGCGGAAATGAACCCAAAAAGTAAATCAAATACATGGGATTCCAATGAACTCATTTTCATTGCTTTAACCTGGCTTTCCATATCCAACCTGGTCATACATATTATTAATGAAAATTGGTACAAAATTTTTTTTTTTTTTTTTTGTTTTCTATCATATCATTGTCGCTGTTTGTTTGTTATTATTGTTGGTGTTGGCAACCCAGATACTCTTATTAGTAACAACTTCTAGTGTTAAATAAGCAGTTTAACTTTAGTCATGTTGCAAGAATCAATTTG
>JXCR01084780.1:220454-236149 GCA_002079205.1 Phalaenopsis hybrid cultivar | reverse complement strand
TATATATATATATATTAGGAATAGGAGCATGATTCAACTCCCTACATGTTAGATAAAAAAGATGAGTCAAAATTTGTTGGGATGAGATCCCCCTAACTAAAAAAAAAAAAATTCTCACACATAAGGGGGTCTTCAACCACCTACAAAGTACATTGAAAGCCCAAATAATCAAAACAAAAAGGTATACCTAAAAGAGACAAAAAAATAAGAGATTGTATGCCCAAAAATGCCAACCAAGTCAAATAAACAGTAGATCTAAAACCAAGAGCAGCTTCAGACATATGTTCCAGTGAATCAAGAACCTATAATCTCCAAAAAAAATTGATAGCAACATTAAGATAAAAAAAAAAAATAACATGAAACCAAGACATCACTAACAAAACCCAGACAACATCAAAATACATTTGTTCTAGTGAACCAAGACAGCAGCTTGAAGGCTGAAGGAGAGAGCAGCTTTAGGCAATTAAAACGAAGAGAATTGACAGAAGGGTAGAAACATCTTCAGGCATTGTTCCATTGTAACTGAGAACCTGCAATCTCCAAAAATTGACAGCAACAATAAGGGAAATCAAGGCAGCAGGTTAAAGGCAGAAGGATAACCTAAGGAGCCTGCAGAATGATACGATAGCAAAGAAAACATACATAATTCAAATTCTAATATAGAGGATATCAAGTTTATCTCCAAGCAGAAGTTTCTTTAAAGGCAGTGGGGATTGCAAACCAACAGAGACCCCAACATAACCCCTCTTAGCCAACTAGTCAGCTGGTGCATTACCTTCCCTGTATATAAAAGTAGTTTGAATCTAGAGTTGATTAGAAGAGAGAAGATGCCAAATTTGAATGAAAAGGCAAACTAAATTCCACAAGGGGCTAGTGACCATTGTAAGAATGTTACTAATCATCATAGAATTTGTTTGAAAGATTAGCTTAAGAAATGCAACGATCACCGCAATATGTACAATGATACATCAAAAATATATGCATTTTTAGACCCATATTTTATACTCATTTCTGGTGATATTGCACTTTAAAATAAGACATTTTTCATGTTTTTATTGCAGGTTGTTGATTTTTAGTACTTGGAGCAAAAAAACAGCAAAAATAATGGAATTTGGAGTCAAAATGGAATTTTTGAAGAATTGCTTAGCGCCGACGGTGCCAGACTTGGCACCAACGACGTCATTTGACAGAGAATATGGATTTAATTAACTGGCCACAGGCGCCGAGTATCGGTGCAGGCCTTGTTTCTAAAAGATTCAATGAATTTGGATGCTTTTTAAAGAGTTTTTGGATGAACATATTGGAAATCGACCTTAGTCTCTATTTAGAGCCAAAATTGATCAGAAAAGGCCCTCCTCCTCGTGCTCTTCTGCTCTCATTTCGCCCCTTAGTCCTTCAATCGAATTCCATGCCATTCCACCCCATTAGTTATTTATTTTCTTTATAGTTTTGAGTTTTTGTGGTGAGTTTAACTGTGAATTCTTCTCTAAAAGTGTTGGAGGGGAGAGAAGTGAGAGAATTTTTCTTCCTACATTTCCTAAGAGAGGCTACAAGGGATTTGCTTTGAGAAAGAGCAAATAAGTGTTATTTGTTTATTATTGTTGTATGAAATTATTTTTATATATAAAATTTAAGTTTTGTTGTATCTTTCTCATGAAGTCTGAGTAGTTTCTTTTATCTTTCTCCCTACTCTGAGATATGGTGAAATGAAGTGGTAATTTGGATGTGCCAATGTTAATATATAAAATAAGTTATGTTGGTTTTTCAACTCCGTTCTTAATTTACTTTTTGATCTGACCAATTGAATTGTTAAAATAAGTTGTGCAACATATAATCTGGGAAATGGAATATGAATTCTATAACAGAGTGAGAATCACATTTAAGTCCATGAAGGAGTAATTCGTTCATGGAATTAAATGCTAATAAATAGTGAAATATGTATTGTTGGGTGTATAATTGGAGATTTTTAGGGTATCAGACTAAAATCCCCAATTCGATCTTAGTGTTTAAGAACTAAAGCGAGAGGTAGCCTTCAGAGGAAGGAAAGTGGGAGCTCTGGAGTTGGAGCGATATCCTCCTAGCCTCTCCACGGATTTAGGGACTAAACCTAAGATTAACCAATGATTTTCTATAACACTGAATCAAGGTAGATAATTAAAATTGCTCCTATTTTGCACAATATAAATTTAAACCAATTATTTCAACTCATTTCCCCAAAAACTCATTGTAATGGGAAAAATGTATTTTTATTAGAAAACTTCATCACATAAACATAGTTTAGTACTTACTATTTTAAACTTTGCATTTAAATTTTACCAGTAGTTAACAATTTAGTTCATATAGTATTTTACCAATTCCAGATTAGTGAAAGTAATTTTGTTTAATTTCTGTAAATTTCCTAGTTAATTTATCATTTCAAATTTAAATCTTTCTCGTGGGATCGATATTTGGGACTAAAATAGAAAGTCTTATATTACTTAATAATAATACGTATACTTGCGTAGAATCCCAACATTAAGTGTTTAACGTTATTATTCATAAAATACCACATCAAGTTTTTGGCATCGATATAAAACGAAGTCAACTTTATAAATTTTACACAATTATATTTCCGGGAACAAGTGTTTGGCATCGTTGCCGGGGAAGGTAACGGTAAATTAAATAGATTTNGGATCTAAAGGTTTAGTACCTTACGATTCAGAATTAGAACGTACTATTAGAAAAATTCAAAAACAACAAAATAAAATTAAAAATTTGAATGAACTGATGAATAACTTACGGAATCAAATAAATGAAAATCGACAAAGACCTATAAAAGATTATGCTAATGCGACAGCAGATGAACTTCACTTAACTATTCAAAATCCTGATGTTGTTGCTATTTCATTTGAGCTTAAATCTGCTATTATCCAAATGGTACAAAATAATCTGTTTGGAGGAACACCTGTGAAGATCCTAACTTATATCTTGCTAGTTTTCTTGAAATATGTGCTACTTTTAAATATGATGTAGTGTCGAATGATGTTGTTTGCTTAGACTTTCCTTTTTCATTAAGGGATATAGCTAAAACTTAGTTAAATTCATTAGCACTTGGATCTATCAGAACTTGGGGAGAACTATCACAAAAATTTTTGGCTAAATATTTTCCATCCTAAAAAACTGGTAAGCTTAGAAATGATATTACATCTTTTTGTCAGTTTTAAGGGGAATCGATATATGAAACCTGGGAAATATTTAAGGATCTCCTTATAAAATGTTCACACCATGCTTTACCAGATTGATTAATAATTCAAACTTTTTATAATGGATTAGTATGATCACTTAGATTTATTATAGATGCTGCTGCAGGAGGATCACTTATGTCAAAACCTTTTGATGAAGCATACTGATTAATAGAAGAAATGACTATTAACAATTTTCAATGGCCCTCTGAACGGGTAAATTCTAAGAGATTAGCTAGTATTCATGAATCTTATGCAATTTCTATTTCAGCATCTCAAATTACTGCTATATCAAAAAGATTGATCAACTTAGAGTGAACTATTCTCAAATATCACAAGTATTAGAAGAAAATTTGCTAGGAAAGATAATTGATACTCAATAATCTTATGAAACTTTGAATGTTATTAATAATCGTTATAAAAATACCTATTCTAATTATTACAACCCTGGAGGGAAAAATCACCCTAATTTTAGTTGGAATAATTATAACAATTCGGTGAACCCCTCAAGAAATTTAAACAGCCAAGGAAATCGTAATTATCAACCTTATTATCCTCCTGAATTTAACTCTAACCCTAACCCATTAGTTAAGGAAAAGAAGGTGACAATGGAAGTGATGTTGAATACGGGAAATCAAATACAGAATCAAGGGGCTGCTATTAGAAATATTAAAAAATCAAGTCGGACATATTGCTCCTGCACTTAGTAACAAACCTTCCTGAAATCTTTCAAGTTCTGTGGAATTTAATCGAAAAGTACAAAATAAGGAGCAAATTAAAGCTATTCAATTACGAAGTGGAAAAGAAGTTGAAACAAGAATCCAAAGGGAAACTGAAGTTGATGAGGAGAATGATAAGATTGAAATTAACCATAATAAAAATGAATCAATACAAGTTCCTTTATAAAAACCACTACATATGTTTTCTCAACTATTGAAACAGAAGAGTAAAGACAAACAATTTACAAAGTTTTTGCAAATCCTTAAGATGTTAACGATAAACAGTCCTTTCATCGAAGCATTGGAACAAATACCAAGTTATGTGAAATTTATGAAAGATATACTAAACTAGAAAATGAAGTTTAAATAGAAAGTCTTATATTACTTAATAATGATACGTATACTTGCGTAGAATCCCAATATTAAGTGCTTAACGTTATTATTCATAAAATACTACATCAAGTTTTCAGCATCATTGTAAAACAAAGTCAACTTTATAAATTTTACATAATTATATTTTCGGGAACAAATTTTTGGCGTCGTTGCCGGGGAAGATAACGTTAAATTAAATAGTTTTGGTAAATTATGAAATTTNAATGAATATATTTTGTAGATTTAGGATGCCAAGAGTTATCATTACTGATGGGGGAAGTCATTTCAGAAATGCCATAATGAAGAAACTATTAAAGAAATATCATATAATTCGTAGGATTGCTACTGCTTATCATCCTCAGACAAGTGCTTTGGTTGAATTATCCAATTAGGAAATTAAAAGAATTATGAAAAAATATGTGAATCCAAACAAAAATGGATTGTTCAGTCAAACTTGACTATGCTTTGTGGGCTTATAGGACTGCATACAGAACTCTTTTAGGAATCTCCCCATATAGGTTAATATTTGAAAAGCTTGTCACTTACAAGTTGAACTTGATCATAAGACATATTGAGCGATTAAAGAGTTCAATTTGATGCTGGTGAGAAAAGATTATTGCAATTAAATGAGCTTGAAGAGATAATGAATGAATCTTATGAGAGTGCTAAGATTTACAAAGAAAAGATAAAAATGTGGGAGAAAAGATTGTTACAATTAAATGAGCTTGAAGAGATAAGGAATGAATCTTATGAAAGTGCTAAAAATTATAAAGAAAAGATGAAGATGTGGCATGATCAAAGGATTCTTACTAAAAATTTTTAGCAAGGGCAACAAGTTTTGCTATATAATTGAAGGTTAATATAATTTCCAGGAAAACTTAAGTCCAGGTAGATGGACCCATTTATTGTGATTAAAGTTTATCCTATGGAGTTGTGGATATTAAAGATCCTAAGTCTGAGAAAACATTTAAAGTTAATAGACATAGACTGAAACCTTACTTTATAAAGAATCAACATAATTTTAATGATGGAATGATGTTGGGTCAACCAGAGTAAGCACTGGTTACGTCGGGCTGAGAACTTAAAACCAAGCGCTTTGTGGGAGGCAACCCATAGTTATCAGTGTGTTTCTATTTTGATTGTTGTTTTATGTGTGATTAATAAAATTGGGGTAGTATATTTGAGATTATTATGTGTTAGTATTGATGTTAAGACTTTATTTAGTGATCTAGACATGTTAAAATGATAATTTGTACATTAAGTTGACTAGTGCAAAAAAGTGCACTGACACTTAAGCTCGGCGGTTTAAAAACATGTGTAAAATTAATATTCAAGAATGGAAAATTGCCTAGAAGTTTGCAAAAAACATGCCAAGGCAATTTCTAAATGTGTCTAGGAGTTAGTGGAAAGATTTAGGCTCATAAATAGAAGATTTTAGTGAAGGAATTTCACCCAAGATCATTTTTAGCCCTAAAGTCTAAGAGAGATGGATTTTAAGATGATGTCTTCATGGGATATGGATTTGAAGGAGGAGACCATGAGGAAGAAATTCATTTATCAAAGTTCACAAGAGATGTATAACAGTTTCTTAGTCGTTAGTATTGAATGGATATCAGAGAAGATCAACAAAATTGAAAATACCATGTTTATACTAGAAACTAAGGTATTGAAGATTCATGCACATCTTGAGCATATTGGATGGCAATTAAAAATTTAATTTAGCCACACTAGTTATACAGAGGAAGCGGTTAAGGAGATGTTCCTTAAGCAAAAGTAGATTGAAGAAGATTGCATCAGAGCATGTCACCACCGTCCTTTTTATCAACTTTATATTCTAGTTGCCCTAGGAGAGACTAATGAAAGACGTGAATTTGTTCCTTATAATGAAGAATGGAATTAGGTTCTATGTTAAAAGTTATGTTTTTATGTGTTTAAAGACGTTGTCTTTAAGTGTTTTAGTGTTTAAGACTTGTTTTAGTGTTTGTGTTACTTAGGTGTTTAATTGTGAAAAATTGTTAAATGTTTGTATTTAAAAAAATTTTCTTATCCAAGACTATTTGGAAGGATAACTAAGTGTTTAAATGTATTTGTAATCATCTGTGAATTAATATAATTTTTTTTGTGTGAAATTTTGTGTTGTTTTAGCCTCGAATTGAAATAGTTATTAAAGAGAATTTTGAGATGAAGGAGAGTTATAGGATGTTGAAAATAGTCATTTAAGTACTATGAGACTATTTAGGGGTGGTTTACTTAGAAAAATAGTGCATTTTACTATAATTTGAAACTTTTAAAAATCATGCACTGACGCCTAAGTGCCACATCACGAGCCTAAGCGCGAGCAAACTCGAGAGGCAGACACCTAAGTGTCACTTACCTGCGCTTAAGCGCCGGTTTAGGAACGGTTAAAAGTGAGAATTTGAGCCAAAAATTGCCATTTTCATCCTCCCGTCACCTTCAACCTCACCAAAACATGATTTTGGAGAGCTAGGGCACGCCATTAAGTGGAGATTTCTTGGTGGAATCAAGAAAAAATTGCTAGATTCAGATTTCTTATGGTAAGAGTTTTACTCCTATGCAAAAATTTCAGATTTTCACAATGTATTCTGAGTACGTTTGGAAGAATTTGAAAATTCACTATTCATGGTGAAAAATGAGGAAGAATCTATGGAAATTTCATAGAAAGTGTCTTTTAAGCTTCTGGAAGTTTAGTTTAGTGGTTTAGACTTGATTTTTGATGTTATTGTTGGAATTTAATAAATTTTTAGAATGACACCAAGAATGAAGAGGAGCAAAGGCAAAGCCCCTTTTGATTTGAGTAAATTTGTTAGTTCAAAAGCTCGAGATCGGTATAGTGATGCGTTGCAATCATGCAAACTGATTCAGGAGCGATTTTTTAGAAATCTGGGTGGAGACATGGAAGATTTAATTGTTCGCCAATAGTGGGAACAATTATGTTATTTCTCTGCTGTGGCATTTATTTCTGTTATTAAAGATTTCTATGCAAATCTCCCTGAAGCTGAAGACAATCAAGTTATGATTCGAGGAAAGTCGGTACCTTTTTTGCCAGAGGTAATAAACTTGTTTTACCATTTACCACTGGATACGTTGTGTTTTTATGCAAATTATAGCCCTACTGAAGTGGAGTTAGACGAGATTATATCTTACTTGCCAATTTATAGAGGACTTTGGAAGATCACTAATGAGAGGAGAGTGAATTTCCCAACTTCAAAGTAATGTGCACCTTCAAAGGCCTGGCACTATTTCATTTCTGCTCGTCTGCTTCCGACCAATCATCTTAGTGAAGTGATCAGAGAAAGTGCGATGTTGAACTATTGTATTCAAGAGGGAAAGCTCATCAACATTGGAGTTGTGGTGTGTTTTCATGTTTTGGACTAGATACATGTATGTATGTTTACTTGTTTAGATATTACGATGTGTGAAACTTTTATTTTTAATTTCATTATAATGTTTGTGTTAGTTAGTAGTTTGTTTTAAAATTCTAAGGTAGTAATTGTTGTGAGTTTTGTGATTTAATTAGTTTAGAACTTATCTTAATTCTATATTTATTGTAAAGTTCAAAATCTAGCTAACTTAGATCTTAAATTTAAATTTCTGAAGCTACTACCCTATATTTTTATTTTATCATGTTAGTGTGTTTGTTTTTATGCTGAGAAAGTGAAATCAAGTTAGTGTGTTAGTTTTCTTTTATGTTTATACCCACTGCTTAGAAGTCTATTGAATCTCTACATATTAAATTGAAATTAAAATATCAAAAAAATTGATCAAAAATTAGTTTTACTCCTGTTTTTAGTTTTATGCTTGTATCATTAGGGTTTAAAAATTCCTGTTATTAAGTTATTTTAAACTTTCATTCCTCCTTATATATCTGATGCTAAACTGTTTAATCTATTAAAAATTTAAGTTTGACGGGATGTAAAATACTTTCGAAAGTAGAATTTTATTTGTTCTCAAATGTGCTACAAGTGAATTTGATTTGAAAATAAAAAAAATGATTATGTATATGAAGTTATATTAGGGAAGTAAAATTTGATTTTAGAAATGAGTAAGAAAATTAGTTAAAATTTTTAGTAATGAAGAAAAACTTTAAGCTAAAAAGTTTTTAGATGAGAAAATGATGAATATAAGTAACTAACTTTAGTTAGAAAAAATGTATTTTTAAAAACTTTAGATAATTTAAACTTTTGTTTACAATACTTAAATTTCTTTTATTAAAAATAATTTTTAAAACTATTATTATATTTCTAAGTAAAAGACTTATATCAAGACTTTGCTTTAGGAAAGGAGAAGTGGAATTCAAAATCATTAAAGGCCTATCTAGATATAGTAATTCTTGCCTAAGAAAGAAAAGAAAAAAAGAAAGAAAAAAGAAAGAAACAAAACAAAGGAAAAAAGAGAAAGAAAGGAAAAAAAGAAAAAGAAAAATAAGAAGAGAAAAAAATTAGGAAGGAGAAGCTTGAGGATTAGGGCCTAATAAAAAATTGGTTCTACATTTGATCTTTTTAAAGTATAGGACTTGAGAAACTCTTAAGCTTATAGATATAATATAGTAAGTAAAATTATTTTTAATGAAAATACTTAAGTAGAGATAATAAACAAACTAAATTCTAATCAAGACATATTTTGAAAGAAACCAAGGCGCCTTTTGGAAAATTATAAAAGAAAGAAGAGAAGACTTTGAAAAGAGTCCTGAAAAGGTCCGAAAAAGTGTGGGTCCTAAAAGTATTGGAAATTTTTGAAAGTTCTCATTTATGGAGTTAGTTTGGAGAGAATTTCAGACACTACTTTTACTTTTATTTTATCTTTTTGTTATTTTATTTTGAGTGATTTTAAAGAAGAGAATCAAATGAACTTCAAGAGTTTGGTGAAGGACTTGAGATAAGTTTTTATCTTGTTGTTTTGAGACAACTTTTGGTTTTATTGAGACTTGTTGTTGGTTTGACAATGATTTCTTTTTTTCAACTAAAGTTTTGTTTTGTTTTCTCCATGGATTATGAGTTGTTTTCTTTATCTTTCTTCTTAAAATGATAAGGAGTTAAGTTTTGGATGAAATTTGTGGAAATCTCCATGAATTTTGAGTAGTTTTCTTTATCTTTCTTCTTAAAATGATAATTAATTAAGTTTTAGATGGAAATTGTGGAGAGCATTGATCTTTAATGTTGGAAGTAGTTATGATGATTTAAATCCATGCACTTCATTTACTTCTTGATTTGGCTAATCCCTTTATCTTTCTTCTTAAAATGATAAGTAATTAAGTTTTGGAAGGAAGTTGTGGAGAGTATTGATCTTTAATGATGAAAGAAGTTGTGATGATTTAAATCCATGCACTTCATTTACTTCTTGATTTGGCCAATCCGGATGTTAAAATTTGTTGTGAGAACATGTAAGAACCCGGGCTGGTATTGTCTTAGTAAACAATTGGAAAGAATCACATGAGGTTGTATGAAAGAGAATGTAGTTCATATGATTGAAAGCAAATAAATAAAGAAATATTCATTAAAGGGTGTAGAGTTAGAGGACTTTAAAGTGATAGGTTAAAGCCCCCAACTTGGTTTATTTTTTTAGGTTCTAATACTAGAATGTTAGCCCCCAAGTGGAGAGAATCAAGGGAACTCTAGAGTGAGAGCTAGTATCTTCCCTGTCTAGCCAGTCTTCAGAACTATTGAAACTTTAATTTAGCCAATATTGTTTATAACATCTCTTGTAAGGGTAAAGAATATTATTGCTCATATTTGGCACAACAAAATTTGCATACTTCCACAACATAATTCCTATACTTATTACTGATTCATAACAAGAAAAAAGATATTTTCATATTTAATTTTTTATTATACAAAAACTCTAGTTATCTTTTTAAATTGTTATTGTTCTATCAAATTATTAAAAATACCAAAAATATTTAAATTTTCATTTCTGTAAAAATCATCTTTAGTTTAGATAATTATCTTTTTATTAAAATAGAAAGTTTGTTGTTCAATAGTGCATATTGTTTATTCTCCCTGTGGGTTCGATATTCAGGTTTTAATCAAAAAGTCATAGATTACTTGATAACGGTACGTACACTTGCGCAGTATCCCAAAATATATAAATTAAAAGTTAAATTCTTATTTTTCTTCAGGATTAAGTTTTTGGTTTTGTTGCAAAGTAAGTAAATATAAGTGCAATATAATCTGAATTATTGTCGTACTTTGCATATTAGCAGTATCCAGGGATCATTTATCACAAAAATTTTTATCTAAAGATTTCCCACCATAAAAAACTGTAAGCATAGAAATGATATCACATCCTTTTATCAGTTTGAAGGAGAATCAAATTATGAAGATTGAGAATAATTTAATGATCTCTATAGAAAGTGTGAAAAACAGGCACTACTAGATTGGTTAAAAATTCAAAGGTTTATAATAGATTGGTTGGATCTCTTAGATATATAACTGACGCTGCTACTGGTGGATCATTAATGTCAAAACCTTTCGATGAAACATTTTCTTTAGCTAAAGAGATGGCTACTAATAATTATCAATGGCACTCTGAAAGGGTAACTCCAAAAATATTACATAGTATTCATGATTCTGATGGAATATCTAATTTGGCTGCTCAAATTATTGTTATATCAAAGAAGATAGATCGATTTAGAAGGAATTATTCTCAGACACCTCTTGTGCTTGAGGAAAATTTATTAAGACAAATGATAGATTCTCAATCTTCATATTAAATTTTAAATGCAATAAACAACCAAACTAATAATCCTAATTCCAATTATTATATTCTTGGTTGGAAAAATCACCCTAAGTTTAGTTGGAGCAACGATAACTCTAATGTGTAAATATGCAATGGAGGAATAATCCTGCGAAGCCATTGAGAAATTAGGGTAATTCTAACTTTAAACATTATCACCTTCCAGTTCTTAATAGCAATTTGCAGAATAAGGAGAAGAAATTGTCGATGGAAGAATCAATATTGCAAATGGGAGCATAATTACAAAGTCAAGAAGCTATAATTAGAAACATGGAAAATCGGTTAGGATGTATTGCTACTGCACTTAGAAATAGACCTCAGGGAACTTTCCCTAGTAATGTTGAAATTAATCCTAGAGATCAGAATAAAGAGAAAATCAAGGCTATTCAACTGAGAAGTAGAAAAGAATTAGAAAAAAAGTTCAAAAGAATTTGAAGTCGAAGCTAAGAAAGAAGAGGTGGAAAAAAAAAGTCTGAAAATTTTTATCCTGAGTGAGAATATCCTATCAAACTAATGAAAATTACTACAGAAAGACCCCCACCTCCATTTCCTTAAAGATTAAAGAAATATAACAAAGATAAAGAATTTATAAAATTCTTGGAAATATTGAGGAAATTAACGATAACCATTCCATTTGTTGAAGCTCTAGAGCAAATGTCAAGCAATGTCAAGTTTATGAAAATTATACTTAATTAAAAAAAGAAGTTTATAGATAATGAGACTGTTGCTCTTAGTGACGAGTGTAGCACTATAATTTAGAAAAAGCATCTTAAAAACTTAAAGATCCTGGTAGTTTTACTATTCCTTGTACTATTGGTGAAAGTTTTCTTGGAAAGGCTATATGTCATTTAGGAGCCAATATTAATCTTATGCCTCTATCAATTTTTCAAAAGGTTAGGTTTATGAGAAATTTCACCTACTACTGCAATCCTTCAGTTAGTTGATCATTCAATTACCTATCATAAAACAGTTTTTGAAGATGTTTTGGTAAAGGTTGATAAATTTATCTTACATGTGGATCTTATTGTGTTAGATATGGAATAAGATAAAGTAAATCCTATCATTCTAGGAAGACCATTTCTTGCTACTGTAAGAGCTTTGATAGATGTGCAGAAGGTCGAATTAATAATGTATCAGCGATCAAGAAGTTACATTTAATATTACAAAGTCAATGAGAGACCCAGCAAAAGGAAGACATTATGAATGGTTTAGAATGGATATTAATGATTATTTAAGCAGTGAATATTTCAAAAATACATTTGAAAAGAAAACTGAAGAAGAAAATTTTAAATATGAGAATGAGGATATAATTCAAGGTAAATCTATGGAAGTGAGTAATGAAAAATTGGATTATGTTCAGGAACAATTTGAATTGTTAGATCCTAAGGATAATAATAAAAATTAGATTTATTTGGTTGTGAAACCTACTAAACTAGAAATGAAAACACTTCCTACACATTTAAAATTTGTCTTTTTTGGAGATTTATCTACATTACCTATTATTGTATCGCTAGAATTAACTGAAGTACAAGAAAAAAAGTTGTTGGAAACCTTCAAAAGATATAAGAAAGCCTTCAGATGGACGTTAGCTGATATTAAAGGAATCAATCCTATGAATTATATGCACAAAATTTTATTAGAAGAACATCATGAACCAAAAGTAGATCATAAAAGGAGATTAATGATGAAAGAAATTGTTAAGAAAGAGACTTTAAAATGGTTAGATGTTGGGATAATATTTCAGACAATGCTTGGGTGAGTCCAATTCACTGCATTTTGAAGAAAGGGGATGAGATTGTTGTGATAAATGAGTATAATGAATTAATACCAACAAGACAAGTCACTGATTGGCAAATCTGTATTGATTTTAAAAAATTAAATTTGGACACTAGGAAGGATAACTTTCCTTTACTCTTTTTGAGCCAACTGTTGGATAGACTAGTTGTGTATAAATATTTTTACTTTTTAGATGGATATACAGGCTATCATAAAATTCCTATTGCTCTGGAGGATCAATATAAAATAACATTTACTAGTCATTCTGGTACTTTTTATTTACGATGAATGCCCTTTGGTTTATGTGATATACCTGTAATATTTGAAAGATGTATGATGTCAATTTTTTGAGGATTTAATTGAAAAAGGGATAGAGGTCTTTATGGATGATTTTTCTATGTTTGGAACTTCATTTGAAATATGTTTAAATCATTTAGAAAAAGTTCTAGAAATATGTGAAAAGACAAATTTAGTATTGAACTTGGAAAAATGTCAATTCATGGTTGCAGGAAGAATTGTACTTGCGCATAAATCGAATGGAAGTAGATCCGACAAAAAGTTCATGTTATAGCTAACCTATCTCCACCTACTACTGTAAGAGGAGTTAGAAGTTTTTTGTCATAGGCAGTAGATTAAAGATTTTTCAAAAATTACAAAGCCTTTTTGACAACTTTTGGAAAATAAATATAAAATTTAACTTTAATTTAGAGTGCCTTAATGCCTTTGAAACATGGAAGGAAAAATTGATCAGTGCTCCTACAATTGTTTCACTTAATTAGGAGAAATCACTTGCACTAATTTGTGATGTATATGATTATGCAGTTGGAGTTGTTTTAGGGCAGATACATGACCAAATTCTTAAGGTGATATACTATGCTAGTAAAGTTCTAACTTATGCTCAAATTAATTATACCGCTACTAAAAAAGAGTTTTAGCCATTGTTTATGCTTTTGATAAGTTTAGGTCATATCTTATTGGAGATAAATGTGTAAAATATTTGATGCAAAAGAAGAATGTGAAACCAAGATTAATTAAATGGCTGCTTTTGTTGAAAAATTCAATTTTATGGTAGTAGATAGGAAAGGATCTGATAATCAAATAGTGGGTCATTTATCTAGGCTGGAACAGGAAGAAACATTTGATCATGAAAGAGAAATTAATGAAAGTTTTCATGATGAACAACTTTATATAATTAAAGAATGATAAGTATTGTGGTATACTGATATTGTGAACTACATTGTTAGTGGTATTTTACCATAAGGAATGATAAAGAACCATGAGAGAAATTTTTTTCACGATGAAACATTTTACTTTTAGGATGACATATATTTGTACAAACATTGTAAAGATTTAGTTTTGTGGAGATATGTGCCGTATAAAGAAATTGGAGAAATTATTCAAAAAAGTCATGATTCTAAATTTGGGGGTCATTTTCGAATTTAAAGAACAGTTCCCAGAATTTNTATAACTAATATATTTTTATAAGTTTATTTTAATTTGCTCTTTCTCATATCTCTATTATATAATTTTGAAGTTCGATTCTTCTATAGGAAATATAAATTTGAACAACTCCTTCATTCTTTAAGTGTTGATACCAAAGTGCTTCTTCTTCAGCATTTCACTTCCCTCTAATCTTCCAAAATTCATGTGCAACGTATCTCATTTGAATGCAAAACTTAATCTTTATGCCTGCTTTTTGGAGCTTATTCTACTTGACTAAAATCATTAGTTCTGTCTTTTGGCTTGGCTATTTCTATGTAGTCCAATCCTTTTTCTTAGCACCAGGCCTACATAAATCATCAAAGAAAAATGTAAAAAAGTTAAATACATAAATATATATATATATATATATATATATATATATATATATATATATATATATATATATATATATATTACGACAGACTTTATATCGAAGTGATTTGTAGTAATAGATTTACCTCGATGTGATGCTAGGAGTGTTTCAAAATTTTAAATCAAAATTATTTTTACAAGATGTGGAATGCCAAGAGCAATCATTACTGATGGAGGATCTCACTTTTGGAATAAAATAATTGAAAAGTTGGTAAAAAAAGATGGTATGATACGTAGGATTACTACTACTTATCATCCCCAGGCTAGTGGTCTAGTAGAAGTATCTAATCATGAAATTAAAAGAATTTTGGAAAAAACTATAATTTTTAATAAAATGGATTGGTTTGCTAGATTAGATACTACATTATAGGATTACAAGACATCCTATAAAACACCTATAGGAATGTCCCCATATAGATTAATTTTTGGGAAGACTTATCACTTACCGGTAGAATTAGAGCATAAAGCTTATTGGGCTATTAAAGAATTTAATTTTAATCTAAAAAGATGTTGATGAGGAATATTGTTGCAATTGAATGAGCTTGAAGAAATTAGGAATGAATCTTATAATAATGCTAGGATAAAAAGGAGAAAATTAAAGAATGACATGATCAAAAGATAATAAAAAAAGAATTTGAGCCTTGATAGAAAGTTTTACTATATAATACAAGATTTAATTTATTTTTTGGAAAATTGAAGTATAGGCGGACAGGGCCATTCACAGTTGTATGAGCCTACCCTTATGGATTTTTTAATTTTGAAGATCCCAAAACTGGAAAGATATTTAAAGGGAATGGGCACAGAATAAGACCATATTATGATGGTCAAATGCCATATTTTAAAGAAACTGTACTGTTGGATCACTCAGAGTAAAGACTGGGAATGTCGGGCTGACGACAGTAAATCAAGCGCTTTCTAGAAGGCAACCCGTAGTTATTTTTGCTAATATTGCTAAATTGTTTTTATAAGTAGTATTATATATATATATATATATATATAT
>JXCR01084780.1:209793-220447 GCA_002079205.1 Phalaenopsis hybrid cultivar | reverse complement strand
TATATATATATATATATTTAATAAAAGAGAGACTCGTGGCTCCCTATGCGTTAGAATGAAATGGGGTTACAAAATAGGGAGGGAAAGAGGATCCCCATCTAAACACAAAGAAAAACAATAAGATCCTAGGGGTCCACCATCCACATTACAACACCACCCAAAAAATTAAAACACAAGGCATAAAACCCCAAAAAAACATAGCTAAACCAAAAAGTGTACCAAACATAGAAATTATATCAAAAAGTAGACAAGACAATAAAAACCAAAAGTTGTGTGCGAGACAACTTGATGTGCAATAAACAAGGAATCTATAACTAGCAGGAGTAAACACCAGGAGATGTGAGGATGAGAGCATCCATAAACTCTAAGTGGTCCACATAATTAAGAGAAAATAGATAGAATGGGTCCAAAACCAAATGCTCCAAAAGCTTTGAAGTCCTGCACACCAAAGCACAAGTAAAAGAGTTCCGGGAAACTACCCCAAAACCATTACAGGGTTAGCAAAATAAGATGGGAGGAAAAAAGGAGAACCCAGAGCATGCCAGAACCGGAATAAGCCCAAAATTGAAAGAAAACAAGCATAATAATCATGAAAATCATAGAAAATAAAGGGGCATAGAGGAACCGTAAAACCCAAGGGCCATGAGATATATTATCATCTGATGAAAGGCACATCAAGAAAATCACCATTAAGAAGAACCTGTAATTGAAGTGGAGGTGAAATACCGAAGAAAACCATGTTTAAACCTTGTTTAGAGAGCCAATCTGCAGGGAATTACATTCCCTGAAAATAAAATGCATTTGTATTTCTAAGTGGTATTTTTTAATGTAGTCCTGTATAATATTCAAAAGACAGAGAATATTCCAAATGGGAGGAGAAGCCTTATTAAAAATGTTAATAATAGCAAGTGAATCAGATTCAATATATATCCTTTTGAAACGAAAAACTACCGCAAACTGTAAAGCATACCAAATGGAGAAACATTCAACTTCTAAAGGTGTAGAAGCAAAAACAGAAGAGGCGAAAAAAACAAAGGCAGCTGCCTCTGTTATCACGAAAAATGCCTCCTGTCCCTGCACCATTAACAATCCAGCTACCATCCAAATTCAATTTAACCCACCCAACCAAGGAGGGTTTCCACCTAATCAAAGAGGCCTTCCTACCCCTCAGTTGGTAAATAGGATGCATCAAAAAGTGCTGAGAGGCTTTGAGGAAATAAGCAATAATGTATGAGGTGATAATAGCAGGTGTGGGAGGGTGCGTCGCATACTTATAAGCATTCCTTGCATTCCAAAGGAACCACAAAATATCCAGAGGAAATGATTCAAGCTTACCATCATATAAAGGAGCAGCCTTCCAGGCAAGAAAAGAATTTTCCAAGTTCAAATATCCATTCAATTTAAATGTAATGCCAAAATAAAGGCCAACCTCATGCCAATCAATACGAGCAAATTTACAATCAAAGAAAATATCTAAAGCCGATTCGGTTTCACAATTTCAAATATAACATCTCGAAGCCAAATGCAAGCCTTTCAACTTAAGAATATCATCCAACGGCAAAATCTTTAAAAAGTATTTCCATAAGAAAAAAAGAAATATAAGGGGATAGGAGAGCATTTGAAAGACAATTTGTCCAACGACAGTGGGTAAAAACATACATATTTTGATACAAAAGTTTAGTAATGGAAGATTGAGAGTTAAATTTCCAAATAGGGTGGTCTTTAGAAGAGGAAGAAGGAAGAGGAATTTTTTTTACATTCCCTGCCTTATCCCGAATCAAAGCCCTACGTTTAGGAAAATCCCAATCTACATTCCCCCAACAGTCAGAGACAAGCACATTATTATCATGAGCAGAGTGAGGTAAAGAAGAGTAATCTTCCACACCCCAATGATTAAACCAAAAGGATAAATTCCCTTCACCAATATCCCAAAATATAAAATTTTGAGCAATAGGTGTAACTTTAATAAAAACTTTCCAAAGTTTAGAATCCCCTTTTTTCCATTCAACAAAAGATGGTTGAACACGAGTGTAATATTTTTACGAAGAACCACTGAGCCCATAAAGAATTACCCATACGAAATTTAAACCAAAGTATACACATGTTGATTTCAGTAATATGGTTTAGATTCTTCAAACCCAAACCACCAGCAAAAAGGAGTTTGCAAACCTTATCCCAAGTAGACCAAACTTTACGTTGATTGTTACCGGCCCATAATATTTATTAAAAAGCCTCTCCAGGGTAATAAGAGTGTTTTTTTTCAAATGCAGAACATGAAGCGCATATAAAGGGATGGTGTGAAGAACACTCTTAAGAAAAGTTAGCCTTCCTCCATTAGAAAGGAAAGTGTTCCTTCAATCATTAATCCTTGCATTTATTTTATCAACAACATCATCCATCTACGTTTGTCTTTTTCTACCCCGCAAAATGTAAACACCAAGATATTTAAGCGGAAGAGTGGCAACCTGACAAGAAGTGTAAGAGGCAACCCAATTGATAACAGTAGTGCTAACATGCTTGCTAAAGAAAAGTTGGCATTTACATGTGTTAAAAGTTAAACCCGAAGTAAGATAAAAAATTCTTAACGTTCTCATCAAAAGCTTAAAAGTATTTTTAATAGCATTGGAGAAAATGATAGTGTCATCGGCATAGGCCAGATGACTAACCATAAGCTTAGATTTGTGAGAAAATTGGGTGTAAGGGTGAAACATCTTCAATTTATTCATAAGGCGTAAGAAGTAGTCAAAAGCAAAGATAAAGATAGTAGGAGAAAGAGGATCACCTTGTTTGATACCCCGTAAAGAAGAAAAGAACCCAAAAGATTTACCGTTAACAAGGACACTATAGTAATTATGTGTTAGCCAATTCAGAATAATGTGGCAAAATTAAGTAGAAAAACCCCGAGCACACAGAATGCATAAGATGAAATCCCAGTTGATAGTATCAAATGCTTTTTTAATGTCTAGCTTTAGCACAGAGTTTCCACTTCTACACTTCTTATCTAAATCTACAATAATCTCTTGAGCCAGGAGAATATTATAAGAAATTTCCCTGCCTCAAATAAAAGCTGGTTGATTTAGAGAGATGATAGTAGCCAAATGAGGTTGTAAACGGGCCACGATAATTTTACTAATTACTTTAGAGATGAAAGTAGTAAGGGAAATAGGGTGGAAGTTATCCCAAGTAAGTTTATCATTGCTTTTAGGGATAAGCACAATGAGGGAAGAAGTAAAATATTTACCCGGGTTGTCCCCCAAGAAAAAGCTTTTAATGACGCTTATCATCTCCTTATTAATGATGTCCCAACATTTGATATAGAAGGTTGAAGTAAAACCGTCAGACCATGGGGCTTTATTAAGATTAATCCCTTTAAGAGAAGCAAGAATCTCTTCTTCAGTAGGGACGTCGGTAAGGGAAAGTAATCTCCTTCACCCGTGAATAGCTCGACATCAATAGGTAAAACCTTGGTTTGACTTTGGAAAAGATTAGTAAAGTGTTAAACCGCGCTATTACCAATTGCCTCATGATCAGCAAGAGTTTCACCCTCAGAGGATTTGATTTTGAGAATGATATGGATGTTATGTCTTTCTTTAATAGATGCATGAAAGAAATTGGTGTTTCTATCACCACATAAAAAGTAAACATCATTAGCATTTTTCTTAAGCAAACCTTCCTCCAAATCAACGGCTTGAAGTAGGGAGACATGATCTTGAGCCACATCATTAACCCATTGAGACGTAAAGAAAGTTTCATCTTCTAATAAATCAACTCTATGCTCTGCTTCAATAACTTTAGTATGAACATTACCAAAAACTTAGTAATTCCACTGCTTTAAATGATGCACCACTTTTTTGTGAAGTAGCCATAAAGTGTACCAAAGAGTGCCAACCGCATCGGGAATCCAAAACTGCTTAATAAGATCTTAAAAGGAGTCATGACTAGTCCAAATATTGAAGAACTTGAATTTAAAAATAGGGGAATGTTTAAAAAGGCAAGTGTAAGTAAAATTATGATCAAAAGCCGTAGAATTCAAATGTTGAACTTTAGAAATTGGATAAAAAGTAAGAAAAGGCTTGTTAGCAAAAAAATGATCCAAACATTAGGAAAGAAAGCCTCACTGCCAAGCGTAAGGGGAACCAGAGTAGCCTAAATTATGTAATCCAGCATCTGTATTCTTATCACAAAATCTATTTATATGAGATAACTCACATCTTTTGCCCCCTTTCCTCTCAGATGGTTTCATAATCATATTGAAATCTCTGCCAAAAAACCAATTTTCATTGATCATCTCCCCCATATGAACAAATTTATCCCAACGTAAGGCTTTATCCTGTAAAAAAGAACTGGCATAAGCAAAAGTGCCCCACCCCTAAAAATTTTCCATCTTGAAGTTAGTATGCACAAACTGTTCATCATCCTAAAAAATACTTAAATCAACTTTCTGCTTCCAGAAAATCCAGATTTTATTATGCTTGTTGCAATAGTGATTATAACTAGAGAAAATTTTGAAGATTCTACCATTATTAATAGTAATAAAAAGTTCCAAAATAGTAAGGATAAAAAGCTTGTGGACCCTACTTAAGTGTTTAATCTATTAAGGGAACTAGGGTTCGCTACTCCCCTAATATTCCAAACAAGTATATTGAACATAATGTCTCGAACTGCCCCTTGAACTAGACCTAGGAGGGGTGACGAACTGTTCTCCATCAGAATAGTATTTTCTGCCTCTAATAATATTTTTGCTATCAAGAAGCAAACTTTCATTTTTCCTTTTGTTTTTCTTTTTACTAGCCTTTTGTACCATCCATTCACCCTCAAGAAGATTTGTAGCCTCCACAATAGCAGCGTCATTAAAATTTGCATTTCCCACATTAATTTCCCCATAAGGGGAAGTGGCATTTCCTACATTTAATGTCCCGCGAGAGGAAGTAGTATTACCAATATTAACTTCCCTAAGAGAGGGAAATTCAAGTGCATGACGTTTATCCTATGGCACATTAATTTCCTCATGGGAGGAAGCAGCATTTCTGCCACTGATTTCCCCATGAAGGGAAGCAACATTACCAACATTAACTTCCTCATGAAAGGGAAGTTCAATAGCATATCTTTTCTCCTATGGCATCTAGAGATTGATATTAGTAAAAACATTTGAAATAGGTGTAATTTCAACATTATACTTAAAATTAGGTATAACTTGCTCTAAAACCTCAATCAAATTGGCCAAGGGAATAGCCTCAATAAGATCCATGTGTTCAGAATGATGAGAAATATTGTTACTAGTACTAACAACCAAAGGGTCGGTAATAACCGGTGTCACAATAATAGGTATAGCTTGTTCATCTTTATCCAAACAAAGATTATCATTATATGCAATAGCCTCACTCTCATGAAGTTCCTTGCCTTTACCTATAGTCATAGGTTCTGTGAATTGTTAAGGGTTGTTCTGCACCATGTTTCAAGTGTGGGTGTAATCGAAAACAAATAGAAGGGTGGTGCCCCAACATCTGACAGAGTGTGCAATACAGAGAGTGTCATTCTATCTCAACTTTTTGCCACTACCCTTTATGAGCTGAACCTACCAAGATTTCATCACAAAATGATAAAGTAACATCACATTCAACTAAACCACGGGCTTCAAAAAGCCTTTTAAGAAGAAAAGTAGGTCCATCCATTTTTAAAGGTTTCTCATATGCCACAGCAAGTGAAAAAAGAACTTCGTGATTGAACAGATGTAGCTTTAAACCAGGAAATCTTAACCATACCAGAATAATAGGATCTTCTAATTTGGGGTCGAAGTCAACATTCCACTTTAGAAATTTCATGTAAGCACCATCAATTCTAAGAAATCTGCGTGAAAATAAACGCGTGTAATCTAAGTCATTTCATAATTGAATCAGGAGGTGACAACCATCCAGTAATCCTATTTTCCACATACCCAAAAGCTTTAAAGACTCAAACTCCCTTCTTACAATTTCAAGCCTAGGATGGTCATAGACAACTTTTTCTATCAAAGCATGACGACAGGAAGATGCTAAAATAGAGAATTCATCCTCAGAAACGCACATCTCAAGTTTACCATTCTTTTTCCCCAATGTTCTGATAAAGCTGTAATCTCCCCCAATGTGCAAAGCATCATCAAAGGAAGAAGGAAAAAAAACTAGATTTGCACAAAAAAGCACCTCCATTGCTCTTAAGGGCCTTCGCAAAGGAAGGATCCATTCAAGCACAAACAGAGGTAAAGGAAATAAAGAAGCACAAGAAAAAACCCACAAATCAAGCAAGATAAGGTAATATCTCACTAGCGTGAAGCGAAAATAAGATCTCCAGACCTCCTGATCTGCCACCGGAGCCCCTACCGGAGGATCAAGCTCCATGAAAATGCCGAAAAAGTGCAAACCCTAGCAGAGCCTTCCTTCNATATATATATATATATATATATATATATATATATATATATATATATATATATATAACTATATATATTTAAGAGTATTTTAAAGAAATTTTTCCTTGCTTATTCGTTTATGCAAAATTTTGGATCTGAAGGTTTAGTACCTTACGATTCAGAATTAGAACATACTATTAAAAAAATTCAAAAACAACAAAAAGAAATTAAAAATTTGAATGAAATGACAAATAATTTAGATAATCAAATAAATGAAAATCGACAAAGACCTTTAAAAGATTATGTTAATCCGACAGAAGATGAACTTCACTTAATTATTCAAAATTCTGATATTGTTGTTATTTCATTTGAGCTTAAATCTGCTATTATCTAAATGGTACAAAATAATCTTTTTGGAGGAACACATGTTGAAGATCCTAACTTACATCTTGTTAGTTTTCTTGAAATATGCGCTACTTTTAAATATGATGTAGTGTCTGATGATATTGTTTGGCTTAGACATTTTCCTTTTTCATTAACGGCTAAAGCTAAAGCTTGGTTAAATTTATTAGCACTTGGATCTATCATAACTTGGGGAGAACTATCACAAAAATTTTTGGCTAATTATTTTCCACCCTAAAAAACTGCTAAGCTTAGAAATGATATTGCATCTTTTTGTCAGTTTGAAGGGGAATCAATATATGAAGCATGGGAAAGATTTAAGGATCTCCTTAGAAAATGTTCAGACCATGCTTCACCAGATTGGTTAATAATTCAAACCTTTTACAAGGGATTAGTAGGATCACTTAGATTTATTATAGATGTTGCTGCAGGAGGATCACTTATGTCAAAACCTTTTGATGAAGCATACTGATTAATAGAATAAATGACTACTAACAATTTTCAATGGCCCTCTGAACAGGTAAATCCTAATAGAGTAGCTAGTATTCATGACTCTTATGCAATGTCTATTTCAGTATCTCAAATTCTATATAAAAAAAGATTGATCAAATTGGAGTGAACTATTCTCAAATACCACCAGTATTAGAAGAAAATTTGCTAAGACAGATAATTGATACTCAATCATCTTATGAAACTTTGAATGTTATTAATAATCGTAATAACAACACCTATTCTAATTAATACAACCCTGGATGAAAAAATCACCCTAATTTTAGTTAGAATAATTATAACAATTCGGTGAACCCATCAAGAAATTTAAACAACTAAGGAAACCATGATTATCCACCTTATTATCCTCTTGGATTTAACTCTAACCCTAACTCATAAGTTAAAGAAAAGAAGTTGACGATGGAAGAAGTGATGTTGAATATGAGAAATCAAATACAAAATCAAGGGGCTGCTATTAGAAATATTAAAAATAAATTTGGACATATTGCTACTGCACTTAGTAACAGACCTTTCGGAAATCTTTCAAGTTTTGTGGAAGTTAATCTAAAAGTACAAAATAAGGAGAAAATTAAAGCTATTCAATTACGAAGTGGAAAATAAGTTGAAACAAGAATCCAAAGAGAAACTGAAGTTGGTGAAGAGAATGAAGAGATTGAAATTAACCATAATAAAAATGAATCAATACAAGTTCCTTTATAAAAACCACTACACTTGTTTCCTCAACGATTGAAACAGAAGAGTAAAGAAAAACAATTTACAAAGTTTTTGGAAATCCCAAGGAAGTTAACGATAAACATTCCTTTCATTGAAGCTTTGGAACAAATACCAAGCTATGTGAAATTTATGAAAGATATACTAAACAAGAAAAGGAAGTTTGCAGATCATGAGACCGTTGCACTCAGTGAAGAGTGTAACACTATTATTCAGAAAAAAACTTCTTGAAAAGTTAAAAGATCCTTGTAGTTTTACTATAAATTGTGCAATTGGTGTAAAGTTTGATGGAAAATCCTTTTGTGATTCAGGAGCAAGTATCAATCTTATGCCTCTATCAATTTTTAAACATTTAGATTTAAAAGAGATTTCCCCTACTACTATAAATCTTCAGTTAGTTGATCGATCAATCACCTATCCTAAAGAAGTTATAAAATATGTATTAGTAAAAGTGGATAAATTTATTTTTCCTGTAGACTTTATATCATTAGATATGAAGGAAGATAAAGAGATTCCTATTATTTTAGGGAGATCGTTTCTTGCAACAGGAAGAGCTGTGATAGATGTTCAAAAAGGAGAATTAATAATGTGAGCTAATGATCAAGAAGTAACATTTAATATTACAAAAGCTATGAAATATCCTGCAATAGAAAAAGGTAATGAATGTTTTAGGATAGAAGTTACAAATTATCTAAGTAATGAGCAATTTAAGAAAGTGTTTGAAGAAAATTTAAGGCAATAAGAATTTTGTGAGAATGAGAATGAAATAAAAGACAAAAATTTAGATTATATTCATAACAAATTTGAAACTTTAGATTTGTTGGAAAATGATAATAAAAATCTTATTCCTTCAAATATTAATCCACCTGAACTTGAATTGAAAGTATTACCAGCCTATTTAAAATATGTGTTTTTAGGAGATTTATCTAGATTGGTTGTTATTGTATCTTTTGAGTTAACTAAAATTCAAGAACAAAAATTAATAGAATTGTTGAAAATATATAAAAAGGCTTTTGGATGGACTTTAATAAATATTAAAGAAATTAGTCCTTCAATTTGTATGCACAGATTTCTATTAGATGATCAATATGAACCTAAAGCTGGTCCTCAGAGGAGATTAAACCCAATAATGAAAGAAGCTGTTAAAAAAAAAAATTCTTAAAATGGTTAGATGTTGGAATTATATATCCAATTTCAGACAGTGCTTGGGTGAGTCCAATTCACTGTGTTTCAAAGAAAGGAGGAGTGACAGTTGAAGTAAATGAAAAGAATGAATTAATTTCAATAAGACAAGTTATTGGTTGGCAAATTTGCATAGACTATAGAAAATTAAACATGACCACCAGGAAATATCACTTACCTTTACCCTTTCTAGACCAAATGTTGGATAGATTGACTGAAAATGAATATTACCATTTTTTAGATGGATATATCGGTATCATCAAATTCCAATTGCTCCTGAGAATCAAGAGAAAATAACATTTACAAGCTCTTATGGAACATTTGCTTTTTATAGAATGTCATTTGAACTATGCAATGCACCTGCGACATTTCAAAGATGTATGATGTCAATTTTTAGTAATTTGATTGAACATGGAATGGAAGTATTAATGGATGATTCCTTTGTACTCGGGACTTCATTTGAATTATGTTTAAATAATTGAGAAAATTTTCTGGAATTATGTGAAAAATCAACCTAGTGCTAAGTTGGAAAAAATGTCAATTTTTTGTTGCGGGAGGGATTGTACTTGGGCATAAAATTTTTGAAAAATGGCATGGAAGTAAATCCTACAAAAATTTAAGTTATTAAAAAATTATCACCACCTACTACGATTAGAGGGGTAAGAAGTTTTCTAGGACATGCTGGTTTCTATATGCATTACATAAAACTTTTTTTCAAAAATAACTAAGTCATTATGCCAACTTTTAGAAAAAAGATACAAAATTTGATTTTAACGAGGAATGCATAAAAGCATTTGAACCTTTGAAAGAAAAAATTAATCACTGCACCTATAATAGTTCCACCTGATAGGGAAAAATCACTTGAAATAATGTGTGATGCTAGTGATTATTCTATTGGAGCTATTTTAGGACAAAGACACAACAAAGTATTTAAAGTAATATATTATGCTCGTAAAACTCTAAATGATGCTCAAATTAGTTACACTACTACTGAAAGAGAGTTATTAGCTATTGTCTATGCCTTTGATAAATTTAGTCATTACTTGATTGGAAACAAATATATAGTGCGTACAAATCATTTTGCAAATGAAATTCTCAAAAATTTCCCTCATGGAAGATTATATAATATTAATGAAATGAATATACCGTGGTATGCCGATATAGTAAATTATATTGTAAGTGATATTCTACTACCAAATATTAAGTATCAACAATTAAAAAAATTTATATATGATTCAAAATTCTAATTTTCNAGAAGACCCATATTTATATAAAGAATGTAAAGATCTAATTATTAGATGGTGTGTGCCTTATGAAGAAACTCAACAAATAATTGAAAGATGTCATGACTCTGATTTTGGAGGAGACTTTGGAGCAAATAGAACTACTTACAAAATTTTGCAAGCTAGATTTTATTGGCCTACTCTTTTTAGAGATGTTAATGAATATATTAAAACTTGCAAT
>JXCR01084780.1:192826-209682 GCA_002079205.1 Phalaenopsis hybrid cultivar | reverse complement strand
GGATTAGATTTTATGGGACCATTTATGGCTTCATTTGGAAATTTATATATATTACTTGCTATTAATTATATGTTCAAATCATTGAAGTTGTTGTTGTACCTAAATGTGATGCTCGGAGTGTTTCTAAATTTTTAAATAAAAATATTTTTATAAGATATGGAATCTCGAGAGTAATTATTATTGATGGAGGATCTCATTTTAGGAATAAGAGAATCGATAAATTGATTAAAAAACATGATATTATGCATAGATTCTCTACTGCTTATCATCTTTAAACCAGCGGTCTAGTAGGGATATCAAATGGAGAAATAAAACAAATTTTATAAAAAGCTATAAATCCCTATAAATTGGATTGGTCTATTAGATTGGATACTGCATTATGAGCATACAAAACTGCTTATAAAACTCATATAGAAATGTCCCCATAGAGACTTATTTTTGAAAAATCATATCACTTACCAATAGAATTGAAGCATAAAGTATTTTGAACTATTAAGGAATTTAATTTTAATCTATAAGATGCTGGTGATAAAAGATTATTGCAACTCAATGAAATTGAGGAGATTAGAAATGAAACATATGATAATGCAAAAATCTATAAATAAAAAAGGAAAATATGCATGATCGGAAGATTATTAAAAAGAAGTTTGAACCTGGATAAGAAGTTTTATTATATAATACAAGGTTGAGATTATTTTCAAGAAAATTGAAATCTAGATGGTTATGACCATTTAAAGTGATTAAATTTTATCATTATGGAACTGTTGTTATTAAAGATCTTAAAACTAAAAACATATTTAAAATTAATGGGCATCGATTGAAACATTATTATGAAGGGCACGTAACATAATTTAAATAAATTTTGATATTAAGTCATCCTGATTAAACAACAGTACGTCTGACTAACGATGTTAAACCAAGTACTTTGTGGGAGACAACCTATATATGAAACTATATATATCTATATATTAATATTTTATTTAATAAGTGATTTTTAGGAAATAATAATATTTATGAGTCATACACAATTTTATATATCATAAATTAAGACAAATATTGGTATTGGAGGAAAAATTTGGAATCGAATTGAACAAAAAATTAAAAGACGTAATTTTTGCCTCTAACGCCAGAATGGGCCCTGACGGCACCCGCTTATATAGACCATGGCTTTGATAGCGTCGACGACGTCCCAAGTAGTTTCACGCGTTCAACACAAATGTGGCGGACTTTGGCAGGATTGCATTCCTATATAACCACTGAGAGGTGTTTTTAATGGCTTAAAAATTGCCTTGGACGAGCGTAATCTTCCAAATTTTGAATTCCATGGCTTCTAATTACATAAATACTTCAAGGTGTGGAGTTTTCAACAGAAGAAAGTTTATCAGTTTTGACATGCAGAGATTATACGACAAAGCCATCACAAAGAAGGGACTTATCAAGGAGAGAGGCTTTGTCAATCAAGAATTGAGTAATCCAAGTTCACAGATTGAGAAAATCATTATACAAAGACGTTGAGAAGTTCTGTGTTACACTACCTCTGCAGTTGTTGTACTAGTAGTAAAGAAATTCTATGTTAACTCACATGGAATTATCCAAGGAGTTGTTTTCGTTTGAGGTAAGGTTGTATCATTTACTCTGGCTCTAAGTAATGATTTGTATATGATAGAAAACATTCCAATCTGTCATTATATAAATTTTATCCCAATGAGAGATGTGATGCAAGATGTTTGTAAGTTTCATGAAGGATGAAATGATAATTGGGAAATCAGAGATGAGGTATACATTAGTTTTTTCGCTTCACTGCTTAATCTAATTCAAAACAATGACATTTCTTCATATCTGCAAAATTACTCCTTACCATGAAGATTAGTAGAGTTACAAGAGAAAGTGTCAATTTAAACTGTTCTATTCAATTAGAAAATCCCATTGATGTGGGATCGATTATTTTCAAATCTATTATGGGTATTATTATGAATGGGTCAATATACGGACTGGGGCATCCTTCCACAATTTTCTTACTTTGCAGTCAATCTTAAGTGCCATATGAAAGTTGGGAGAAAGTATTATTACCCTGGGAACCCATGATTCTTCTTGATGAAAATTATATTGGGAATAAGAATGAAGCATTAGATGTTATCTTGGATCATTCATCACATGCTTCAACTCCATTATTGTCACAAACAATAGGAAGTTCAATAGCTTTGGAGAAGAAAATGAAGAAAATAGAAAGAGAACATTAGAGTATTATTAATGCAATAGGAAATCTTAACTACCTTTTTAATCACCTAGATTATAGGATGAAGCAGAACTTTGATCATACTAGAACTATTGAAGCAGGATTGGCGCAGATGTTTAAGAAAAATGGATAGACCGATATTCGACTGATCAATTCCTGTACCGACTCTTCTATAATTTGTATGTCCATTACCAGTCTATGGGAGATATTAGAGGAGGAGAAAGTACTGAAGATGAAGCAGAAGAACTGAAGAAGTTGGACTCTCTACTATTTTAAAATAATTATGTTTTTAATGTGCCGTGTGGATTTAATTTACTTTACTTTACTTTACTTTGCTTTAGAACTCTATTAACTTCGATTTTGTGTATAATTTTGTGTTAGCGTTCTAGTGTTATGACTTGATTTTAACGCTGAATAATAATTTAGTTTGCTTCATGTATGTGAAAGTGTGATTAAAAAATAAATATTTCTAAAAGTGTATTTTCATATATAAAAGTTACTTTGGTCTTGTTTGTGAAAATGTTTGTTTGTGAATTATTTTAAGATGAAAATTAATGTTCAAAAAGACTAAATAGACTTAGGAGTGAATTGAAAGAAAGTTGAAAATTGTGAAAGTCAAATAAGTGAATTTTTTGCCACTTGCAGCGACGACGCCGGCATGGGCGCCGATAGCGCCCTCGACCTAAAAACTACCCAAACACCATAAAAAATCACAATTTGCACAGTAAAACTCCATTTTTACCCTTTTAGTCACCTTCAACTTTCGATTTTTGCACCTAGGGCTCACTATTGCTTGGATTTGAGGTGACTTTATGGCAAAGGAAGTTCATATTTCATCTTCTCTAGGTAAGAGCTACACTTTGAACTCAAAATTGTTTAATTTCACCAAGGATTTATCTTACATTGCCGAGATCTGAAATCTTAAAAATTTTTTGAAGATTTTGAGAAAATCCTTTGGTGAATAACTCTTGCTTAATAGATATAAGTTTAAAATGTTCCACATTGTGATTTTCAGAATTTTTGGGAATTTATTTGGATTTTATCAAATTTTTGTAGATTACCATGGCTTTGAGAATGAGCAAGGGAAAGAGAAAAGAGGATTTTGATGATCAAAATTTTGTCAATTACAACGCTAACAGTTGTTTCAATAGTTTACTTACAACTAAAAAATTGATTCTGAATCGAGGATTTAAAAATCTGGGAGGAGAAGTCGAAAGATTAATCAATGCTCCACAGTGGGAAAATATTTGTTACTTTACTGCCGAGGCTATTATTGGGGTGGTGATGGAGTTCTATGCCAATTTTAAAGAGACTTTTGAAGACTATGTGTTTGTTCATGGGAAATTGGTGGAATTTACCCAAAGTAAGATTGATGAATTTTATCAGTTAGAAGATGTGTATAACTGGCAGTACAAATCATTTTCTGTTATGAATGAGGCCTTAAATTAGGTTATTTCTTTTCTTACTGATAGAAGAGGAACTTGGAAGGTGAAGAATGGTGTTAAGGTAAACTTTCCTCTTTCTATGTTAAATGTAGTATCTAAGGCCTGACACAACTTTATTTTTGGGAGAATGATACCAACAAATCATCATAGTGAGGTTACAAAGGATAGAGCCATCTTGAACTTCTATATCGAGCATATTAGAAGCATAGATGTAGGCTCTTTTATTTATAGAAACACTCATTCTATTACTTTAGGAGAGAACACTGGTGGTTTAGCACACCTTGCTCTGATCTTCACACCATGTGAACAGGTAGGAGTTGATTTTAGAATGGATGAAGAGAAGATTGAACCTCTAAAACCTATTGGGCCTGCCAATACTGGATGGAGATATAGAAATAGGACCAGGGATATTCCTTCTACTTCATGTACCACTACTTCTAGTACAACTTCTCTACAGGAACTTATGGAGCAGATGATGATCCAATAGGGAGATAGCATGAGAATGGGAAGTAAAATGAAAAATATGGAGGCTAAAAATGCACACAATGATGATTTGACAAGACAGAAGTTTGAATATGTTGCTGCTTATGATGATGCGATGGTCAGATACATGAGGGGTGATCACTCAGTTCAGTTTCCTACTCATCCTATTTTTATCCCATATCAGCACCAAAATTTGGACGTGGAAGAAGAAAAAGAAGACGATGATTGGTGAGGTTTTAGTTAGATTTTTGTTTATTTTATGTTTAGTTGTACTTTAATGTTGAGACTGTTTGTTTGTAGATTGTGACACTTTATTTTAATTATTATGTTGTGTTATGAACAATAGATTTGTGAAACTGTTGGAGGTTATTAGTTTTTTGTACTTTATTAAATGTATTTGTAGTTAACTTTTTCTCAGCAATTTTTTATGTTTTATGAGTTATTTAATGTTTTAAGTCTTGTAGCTTTTCGTATTAGCACTTACAATATTTCATAGTTAAATTTCAATATCAAAACCTTCATTAGGTAAGTCTTTCCTTTTTGTATTAAATGTTTTCTTTCACCATTTATAATTTCAGATTTTTATGCTACATCTTCTAAAAATTTAAATTTAGTGGAGGAAGAAAAATTTCCTTTTAAAGAAAAGAAACTTATTTATTTGTCCTCAATTAGTTATATTTTCAAAATATTTTAAAATTTAACATGAATTTTGGTAATTGAGGGTAACTTTATATAACTATATTATGTTTCTAAATATATAGTAAACTTAAGTAAAAATTTTCAATAATAAGTGTTAATTTTAGAGACTAAGATATTTGGTATGATCGAATAAGACTATGTTTTTCTATTGTAAATAAGGGAATTTGTATTTTTGAGGGAGTACAAATCTTGAAGATTCATGTAAGAAGAAAAGAATAAAACTTTATGAAAAATCTTTAAAGTTAATATAAATTTATTAAGTGAAGAAATGTGAACAATTTTTAACTTTAAGAAGAAGATAGTGAAGTTCAAAATCATTAAAGGCTATCCAGATATAGTAATCCTCACATATGAAAACAAAAAGAAAAGAAAACAAAAAGGCTTGAAAATGATCCTAAAAAATAAAATTAAAAGATGTGATGAGAAGGTTGAGGAGATGCCTAATTAAAAATTGGCTTCACCTGAATCAACTAAAAGAAGAAGGCTTGACTACATTTTCGAAACTTATATTTTAGTATTAGCATATTTGCTAGTAAAGTTTCATGAAGTTCTTTTTCATATGAACATTCTAAGTGGCTTTAATATGAATAATTTGTAATTTTCCTTGAAAAGAATAGAAAATAAAAAATCTTAGACTTGACTGCTAGATATTCTCATACCTTTCATATTAACTTGAGTTATTTTACATTTTTCTTAAGTTATGTTATTGTATTTAGTGGACTAAAATATCAAAATCTAGAAGTTAAAATCTTTGCCATGAGTCATATTTTTATGTAGTAAAGGAGTTACTTGAGGACAAAAATATATGCATTTTTAGGCCCATATTTTACAATCATTTTTGGTGATATTCCACTTTAAAGAAAAGATTTTTCATGTTTTATTACAGTTTGTTGATTTTTAAGACTTGAAGCAAAAAAGATGGAATTTAGAGTCAAAAGAAAATTTTTGAAGAATTGTTCAACACCGATGGCGCCAGGTTGGGCGTCAACGGCGCGTCAACGACACCTTTAATAGAGAATATGGATTTAATTAACTGACCACTAGCGCCGACAATGCCAGAATGGGCGCTGACAGCTCCAGTGTCGGTGCAGGCCCTATTTTTAAAAGATTCGACAAATTTGGACGCTTTTTGAAGTATTTTTGGATGCACCTATTGGAAAATCAACCTTAGGTTCTATTTAGAGCCAAAATTGATCAGAAGAGGACCTCCTCTTCATGCTCCTCCGCTCTCATTTTTCCCTTTCGACCTTCAACTGAATTCCATGCCATTCCACACCATTAGTCATCTATTTTCTTTATAATTTTGAGTTTTTTTGGTGAGTTTAAGTGTGAATTCTTCTCTGTGAGTGTTGGAGAGGGAGAGAAGTGAGAGATTTCTTGTTCCTACATTTTCTAAGAGAGGCTACAAGGGATTTGCTTTGAAAAAGAGTTTTTGATAAGTGTTATTTATTTATTATTGTTGTATGAACCTTCTTTTATATATGAAATTTGTGTTTTGTTGTATCTTTCTCATGAATTCTGAGTATTTTCCTTTATATTTCTCCCTACTCTTAGATATGGTGAAATGAAGAGATAATTTCGATGTATCAATGTTAAAATATAAAATAAATTGTGATGGTTTTTCAACTCTGCTCTTAATTTAATTTTTGATTTGGCCAACTGAATTATTAAAATATGTTATGAAATGATAGCGACTTTTTATATACCTAAAAATACACGAATTTGACACCACTACTAGAAGATTTAAATCCCCAACAATGACGCCAAAAACTTGATGCAACTTTTAATATATAAGATTTTATAAACCTAAAGTTATTATTTTATAATAATTTTGTAAAGTCACAATTTCAAACACAAGTATACGTATCGCTCAAGTAATACAGGGCTCTAGTGGAGTCACGTTTATCGATCCCATAGGGAAGCAAGGTAAGAGGTCCTTAGTCAAATTCTAGTCTACTACAATTAGTCTTTAGTTTGGAATATCGATTAAAATGATGTTCTATCTAGTAACTACTCCTAAATGCAAGTGTTAAATATAAAGATAGTAACTATACCTACATGCAAATATTAATTCTAAAGATAACCCTTTTTGAATGAATTTGTTTGGAGAATTTTGAGATATTAGAAACTACTATTCTTATGTAATGAATTAGATAATGTAAATGAATGAGATGCATTAAATATTGTATGTGCCAAATAGGAGCAACCATTCTTTACCCTTTGGTCTAGGCATAAAGAACATTGACTAATCCTATGCTTGTTTACTGAATCCCTGGCTAGGCTGGGAGGATACCGGCTCTCACTTCGGAGCTCCCACATTCTCCTCACCTGAGGGCTAACATCTCTACATCAGTACTCAAACAATAGAACCGAATTGGGGATTTTAGTCTATCACCCTAAAATCTCCAATTCTACATCCATCAAAGTATATTTCCCTATTTATTTGCATTCAACTCCCATGAACTTAACCATTAATGGAATCCAAATGTGGTTCTACTTTGTTGAGAATTACACAGTTCTCTCGGGTTTTAATGCAATTATAACGAATTTTAACACCACAATAGGCTATTGTAATGTAAATAAAGTGCAAGTAAAAACCATCACATTGATAATTAAATCTGCTTCTAACTGTAATGCAATTAAGTGCAAGTAAAAACCATCACATTTACAATTAAATCTCACTTCTAACATGCATCACAAAATCCTAAACATGAATTCTACTCATTAAAAAAGAAAAGTAAAATGAAAACAATAATGCATCACAAAATCCTAAACATGAATTCTACTCATTACAAAAGAAAAGTAAAATGAAAAAAACGCATAATCTTCTCAACATGAATTATACTCATTACAAAAGAAAAGTAAAATGAAAACAACGGCATAATCTTCTCATAATTATTTCCAAACAAGAAGAGAGAGTAAGAGAAACACATCACAAAGCACGAAGAAAAGACAACGGAAAACTTCATTTCATTAAAGCAAATCCACTAGATAAGTGTTTACAAAATCATAAGATAACGAAAAACAAAATACTTAGCTTTTTCCCTTTGAAGAAAGAAAAAAATCTCTCCCGTAAAGTCTCCCTNCTCCTTACAAATTCTCTCAAAATCCCCTCTCCAATCTCTCCAAAAGGGTAGAAATCTACATTTCTACTCCTATTCTAAGAAACCTAAACTTTCTCCACACTTTCCTAACATTCTTCTTATACAAATCCCCCTTTTTGTAACCTAAATTCGTTCTTTTAAAGTGTAGGGACAAAGTATGAAGAGTTGCCACAAACACCCTTCCAAAAAGCGTCAAAATACATTAAATTTCAGCCCACAACCGCCAAAAGTCGGTCCGTTGTCGTCTCGGGCGCTGTCGGCGAGCTTTTTTGTCGTTTTTTGGTCTTCTCAGGTAAGTCTCTCCGTAGGCGCTGTTTTGGNTCTAACCTAAATTCGTTCTTTTAAAGTGTAGGGACGAAGTTTGAAGAGTTGCCACAAGAACCCTTTCAAAAAACATCCAAATACGTTGAATCTTGGCTCATAACCGCCAAAAGTCGGTCCATAGTCTTCCCGGGCGCCATCAGCGGGCTCGAGGGCGCCGTCGGTGAGAAGACTGCGCAGCTCCACCGTTTGGCTCCGTTTTAGCTCTGTTCGTCCCATTTCAGTTGCGTTGTGTTCCTAACAGATAGCCCTACAAAATAAGCATGAAACTCTGTTTCGCCTCATTTCAGTTGCGTTGCGTTCCTAACAGATAGCCCTACAAAATAAACATGAAAACAACCTTTCTTTAAAGTATAATCACATTCAAAAATATGCAAGAATTGAAAGAGATTAAGCATCGAAAGACTTATCGAAAGGTGACAGGGCAAAATTTCATTTCTTGCTCATTTTTGCTCCAAATTGCACCGTTTTTTGCATCTTTTACTCCAATGACCATAATTAATCATACCTGCAACAAAACATAAAAAATATCCTTCTTTAAAGTGCAATATCATAAAAAATAGTGTAAAATAAGTATAAAAATCTCAACATATTTTCCTTTGGTCAATATACTTCAGAGNATTTCTACTCCTATTCTAAAAACCCTAAACTTTCTCCACACTTTTCCTAACATTTCTCTCACAAAAATCCCACTTTTTCTAACCTAAATTTGTTCTTTTAAAGTGTAGGTATGATGTTTGAAGAGTTGCCACAAGAGTCCCTTAAAAAAACGTTCAAATACTTTGAATTTCGGCCCATAACCGCCAAAAGTTGGTCCATAGCCATCTCGTGCGCAGTCGGCGGGATCGAGGGCGCCGCCGACGAGCTTTTCTGTCATTCCATGAAGGAGTATTTTGTTCATGGAATTAAGTGCAAATAAATAAAGAAATATACATTATTGGGTGTAGAATTGGAGATTTTTAGGTTGACAGACTGAAATTCTCAATTTGATCTTAGTGTTTAAGAACTAAAGCGAGAGTTGGCCTTCATGGGAAGGGAAGTGGGAGCTCTGGAGTGGAAGCTAGTATCCTCCTAGCCTATTTATGGATTTAGGGACTAAACCTAAGATTAACCAATGATTTTCTACAATAATAAATCAGGGTAGAGAATTAAAATTTCTCCTATTTGGCACAATACAAATTTAAACCAGTTATTTCATCTCGTTTCACCAAAAACTCATTGTAGTGGGAAAGATATTTCTTCATATTAGAAAACTTCATCACATAAACATAGTTTAGTAGTTACTATTTTAAACATTGCATTTAAATTTTGTCAGTAGTTAATAATGTATTTCAGATAGTATCTTACACATTCGAGATTAGAGACAATAATTTTGTTTGATTTTGTAAATTTTCTAGTTAATTTATCATTTCAAATTTAAACCTTCCTCGTGAGATCAATCTTTGGGACTTAAATAGAAAGTCTTATATTACTTGATAATGATATGTATACTTGCATAGAATCCCAAAATTAAGTGCTTAACGTTATTATTCATAAAATACCACATCAAGTTTTTGGCATCATTGTAAAGTGAAGTCAACTTTATAAATTTTATACAATTTTATTTCTGAGAACTTACAGGAAATAGAACAGCCCAACATTCAGCTTCAATAAGGCTTTGAGCATAAAAGGTGAAGCGAAGAAAGAAAGCAAATTCCTAAAAGAATTTCTAAAAACACCACGAGCACCAGCTACATTTGCAGTCCAACTCCCATAAATTTTACTTTAATCCAACCTTCAGCAGGGGGTTGCCATCTAGCTAGTAGAGGCCTTCCACCCATATCCTTAACAGAACCAGGTAAGGCACTTCCCAAAATACGCAAAGCTTTAAAATAATGTGAAAGTATATGAGACACAGTGAGGGAAGGATTAGGTGGAGAGCTTGCTTGTTTGTGACTGTTACTAGAATACCATAAAAACCATAAAACAAAAGGAAAGTAAACAAGCTTTTTATCATAATTATGTAAAGATTTTTTATCATAATTATGTAAAGATTTCCATGCAGCTAGAATATCTTCCATAACAAATATATGCGGTCAATCGATATGAAAAAGTCTCGCAAACATTTTCCAGACAAATTGGGAGAAGGAACAATAAAAAAAAAGATGTGTATAACTTTCTTCACCTTATTTGCATAATTAGCACTTTAAATCCAACCTCAATCCTTTTAACTTTAGGATGTCATCAAGAGGAAGTGACCAAAAGAAAATATATTGAGATTTTCATACCTATTTTATACTATTTTTAATGATATTGCACTTTAAAAAAAGGTATTTTTGATGTTTTGTTGCAAGAATGATAAATTAGGGTCATTGGAGCAAAAATATACAAAAAAGAGCGAATTTGGAGCGAAAAGGACCAAAATGTGAAGATTTGAACTAGGCCGCCGACGGCGCCCTCAATCCCACCGACGGCGAGTTTTTTCCCAAGACTACAGAACAAAATTCTTCAAAAGCCTGCCGACGGCGCCCTCGAGGCTGCCGATGGAGAGATCGACTGTTATGCCTACTCAAGCTTTGGATAAGGCCAAATTTTGAAGGGATTCTTAGGGAAATCTTGGGAAAGCTCATCCACTACTTTAAAATAACATTTTGGCCGAAAATTGGAGAGGTCCTGGATGTTAGAAAGGCCCTAGATGTTAGAGAGGTTCCATTAGTGTGTAACAATTGTGAGGATTTCTTCGAGAAATTGTAAGAGTGGAGGAAAAGTGAAAGATTTCTTCCTCCTTGCTACTTCGAAGAGGAATTTTGTATGTTGTAAAGAAAGGAAGAGATTCAGAGGAACTTCGAGAAGTTTTCTTGGGGAGAATTTAAAGATAAGTTATTTACTTATTGTAGTTTGAATGACTTTGATTTTATATATGAATTCCAAGTTTTGTTGTGTTTTCCCCATGAGTTTTGAGTAGTTTTCTCTATCTTTCTCGTTGTCTCGAGATTTGTGAAATGGTGATTTGAATTGGCAAAGCCATGAAAATATTTAAGCAATTGTGATGATCTTTTCATTTCGATCTTAATTTACTTTCAATTTGGCTAATTAATTTGTTAAAATATGCTGAGTTTTAAAACTAAAGTGAAGATTACATCTAAGATTCAGGGAGGTTAAAGCCCTCGGAAGTTGGGTGCAAATAAATAGGGAAATATTATTATCAGGCGTAGAATTGGAGATTTTAGAGTGGCAGACTAAAATCCTCAATTTGGTCCTATCATTTGGGTGCTGAAGTGTAGATGTTAGCCCTCATGTGAGGGGAACGTGGGAGCTCCGAAGTGAGAGCCGGTATCCTACCAGCCTAGCCACAGATTCAGTAAAGAAGCATAGGATTAGTCAAGGTTCTTTATGCCTGGACCAAAGGGTAAAGAATAGGTATGCTCCTAATTGACACAATATAAATTGAACTAATTTATTTTATCCATTCACTATAATTTCTTGACAAGGAGAATGATGCTTTCTTATATATTGAACATAACAATTGAACCCTACTTTATATCATTAGTTATTTATTAGTTACTAAAATTATCTATTTATTTCAATTGCCTATTAGTGACAGATAAGCAAATTGAACGTCGTTATTGTGATTAAAGTATTGCTTTTCTAAGGTCTTAGTTTGTAATTCTAAACTACTCCTGTGGGATCGATATCTAGGACTCCATTAGAGCCCTATATTACTTGAGCGATACGTATACTTGTGTTGATAAGTGTGACTTTACAATTATTGAATATTTAATACATCCATATTTATCTTATATTTTAAGCATATATAAAGTCGCTGTCAAGATTTTGGCGCCGTTGTTGGAGAGTGAGTGAGTAAAATTACGATCAGAGTAACAGATAAATTAGGATTATTAGAAAATTTTTACTTAAATTACAATTTATTTTTATATTTATATTTAGTTGATTATATTACTGAGTACTGATTTCAAGTTGTATGCGTAAATTTGGACTTGAAAGTATTATACCCTACGATTCAGAATTAGAACGCAATGTTAGAAGGATTAAAAAATTAGGAAGAGAACCTAGAAATCTTGATAGAATGGAAAATAACCCGAACAATCAAGGAATAGAGAAGGAACACCAACCTAGACCCCTAGGAGATTATGCAAATCCTACAGTAGATGAGATTCACTTATCTATCCAAAATCTTGATGTAGCTGCTAATTCACTTGAGCTTAAACGTGTTATTATTCAAATGGTACAAAACAATAAATTTGGAGGTACACCAACTGAAGATCCGAACTTACACCTCGCTAGTTTTTTAGAACTATGTGCTACACTTAAATATGACAGAGTCTCAAACGATGCTGTTAGACTTAGAATTTTTCCTTTCTCACTGAGGGATAAAGCTAAGATGTGGTTAAATTCGTTAGCACCAGGATCTATTAGAACTTGGGGAGAACTTTCACAGAAATTTCTATCCAAATATTTACCTCCATCCAAAACTGCTAAACTTAGAAATGACATAACATCGTTCTGTCAGATTGATGGAGAGTCAATATATGAAGCTTGGGAGAATTTTAAAGATCTTCTTTGGAAGTGTCCTCATCATTTGTTACTAGATTGGTTAATAATTCAAACTTTTTATAATGAATTAGTGGGATCTCTTAGATTGATTATAGATGCTGCGGCTGGTGGATCTTTAATGTCAAAACCTTTTGATGAGGCTTATCCATTAATAGAAGAGATAGCTACCAACAATTTTCAATGGCCCTCTGAGCAGGTAAATTCTAAAATAGTAGCTAGTATCCATGATAATGATGCAATATCTATGGTTGCTTCCCAGATTGCTGCAATATTAAAGAAATTAGATCATTATAGGATAAATTATTCTTCAACACCTCCTATGATACAATATCAAAGAAATTAGATCATTATGGGATGAATTATTCTTCAACACCTCCTATGATGGAGAATTAGATCATTATGGGATGAATTATTCTCCAACAGCTCCTATGATGGAAGAGAATTCATCTCGGGCAATTTGTGGATGTTCAACCTTCATATGAGACCTTAAATGCTATTAATAGACCCAACAACCCATATTTGAACTATTACAACCTAGGTTGGAAGAATCATCCAAATTTTAATTGGAATAACAATTCTTCTACAAATCAACAATGGGCAAACAACTCAGTGAACCCATTAGGAAATTCATCCAACCAAGGAAATGTTAACTATAGACCTTTTTATCCTCCATGATTTAACAATAATACTAAAATTAAGGAGAAGAAATTTTCAATGGAAAAGCTGATATTAAACATGGGTCAACAATTACAGAATCAAGGAAATCAATTACAGATTCAAGGAACAATTACAAAATCAAGGAACTGCTATTAAGAATATTGAGAACCAATTAGGGCATATTGCTACTTTACTTAGTTACAAAATCAAGGAACTGCTATTAAGAATATTGAAAATCAATTAGGGCATATCGCTACTGCACAAGGAACTACTATTAAGAATATTGAAAACCAATTAGGGCATATCGCTACTGCGCTTAGTAACTGAACATTATGAACTTTTCCTAGTACTATGGAACCAAATCCTAAAGATCAAGGAAAAGAACAAATCAAAGTAATATAATTACGAATTAGAAAAGAATTGAAAATAAGGGTGCAAAAAGAAATAGAAATTAAAAAAGAGAAAGTGGATACCGAAAAAGAGAATGATCATAAATACCCAATTTAGAGTATCCATTTACACCAATGAAAGTTACCGTGGAAAAACCTCCACCACCATTTCCTCAAAGACTGAAGCATCCTTTTACACCAATGAAAATTATTGTGGAAAAACCTCCACCACCGTTTCCTCAAAGATTGAAGTAAAATAAAGAGAATAAACACACCATGAAAATTACTGTGGAGAAACCTCCACCATCGTTTCCTCAAAGATTGAAGCAACACAAACAAAATAAATTTACTGTGGAGAAACCTCCACCACCGTTTCCTCAAAGATTGAAGCAACACAAACAAAATAAACAATTTTCAAAATTTTTAGAAATTATTAAGAAGTTAAAGGTAAGCATTCCTTTCGTAGAAGCTTTAGAGCAAATGCCAAATTATGTGAAATTTATGAAAGATATTCTGAACAAGAAAAGGAAGTTCATGGATAATGAAATTGTTGCACTTAGTGAAGAGTGTAGTGCGATTATTCAGAAAAAGCTTCCTGAAAAATTAAAAGATCCTAGCAGTTTCACTATACCGCGTGTTATCTGTGAAAAATTTTATTGTAGAGCTTTATGTGACTTGTGAGCTAGCATTAATCTTATGCCTCTATCAATTTTCAAAAGAATAGAATTAGGAGAAGTCTCACCTTCTTTTGTAACTCTTCAATAAGCAGATCAACAGTTACATATCCTAAGATTATAGAAGATGTGTTAGTAAAAGTGGACAAATTTATCTTTCCTGTGGATTTCATTATTTTAGATATGGAGGAAGAGAAGATGTGTTAGTAAAAGTGGACAAATTTATCTTTCCTGTGGATTTCATTGTTTTAGATAATGAGGAATGTAACTCTACAGTTAGCGAATCGTTCAATTACATATCCTAAGGGAGTTATAGAAGATGTGTTAAATAAATTTATCTTTCTTGTGGATTTCATTATTTTAGATATGGAGGAAGATAAAGAAATACCTGTCATTTTAGGGAGACCATTTTTAGCTACTGAAAAAGCTATGATAGATGTTCAAAAAGGATATTAACTATGAGAGTTAATGATCAAGAAGTGACTTTTAACATTGTGAAATCTATGAAATACCATACTGTTTAGAGAAATAATGAATGTTTTCGCATGAAAATTATTGAACATCTACTAAATGAACATTTTAAAGAACATTTTGAAGACAAAAAGCATTTTGAAGAAGAAGAACATTTTGGTAGAGAAAGAACAGTCTGAAAAGAATGACAAAGTTATTTGGGATGAATTAGACAATGAAAAATTAGATTATGTTCAGGAAAGATTTGAGATGTTGGATATTACAGAAAATGCCGATAAAAATTTATTTCCATAATTATAAAACCACCTGAACTTGAGATGAAAATATTGCCTAGTCACTTGAAGTATGTATTTTTAGGAGACTCATCTATATTACCTGTTATTATATCTTCAGAATAAAATGATATGCAAGAGCAAAGACTGTTAGATACATTAAAAATAAAGAAAGCTTTTGGTTGGACCTTAGCTGATATTAAAGGAATCAGTCCTTCAATCTGTATGCACAAGAAAGCTTTTGGTTGGACCTTAGCTGATATTAAGGGAATCAATCCTTCGATCTGTATGCACATAATGATATTTATATCTTCAGAATTAAATGATTTGCAAGAGCAAAGATTATTAGATACATTGAAAAGATATAATAAAGCTTTTGGTTGGACCTTAGCTGATATTAAGGGAATCAGTCCTTCAATTTGTATGCACAGGAAGCTTTTGGTTGGACCTTAGCTGATATTAAGGGAATCAGTCCTTCAATCTGTATGCACAAAGTTATGCTAGATGAACAATATAAACCAAGAGTTGATCCACAAAGGAGATTAAACCCAATGATGAAAGAATTGATGAACAATATAAACCAAGAGTTGATCCACAAAGGAGATTAAACCCTATAATGAAAGAAGTGGGAACAATATAAACCAAGAGTTGATCCACAAAGGAGATTAAATTCGATGATGAAAGAAGTAGTAAAGAAGTAAATTTTGAATACACTGGAATTATATATCCTATTTCAGATAGTGCGTGGGTAAGTCCAATTCATTGTATTTCTAAGAAAAGCGGAGTAACTGTTGAAACAAAAGAAAATAATGAATTAATACCAATCAGACAAGTTACTAGGTGGCGTATTTGCATTGATTATAGAAAATTGAACACTGTCACTAGGAAAAATCACTCTCCCCTACCAATTTTAAACCAAATAGTAGATATACTTGTTGGGCACAAATATTTTTGCTTTTTAGATATATATAATGGTTACCATCAAATTCCTATTACTCCTGAGGATCAAGAGAAGACAACATTTACTAGTCCTTTTGGAACTTTTGCTTTTCGAAGGATGCCTTTCGGATTATGCAATGCACCTGCAAAATTTCNTGAGTGAGTAAAATCATGATCAGAGTAACAGACAAATTAGGATTATTAGAAAATTTTTACTTAAATTGCAAAATATTTTTATATTTATATTTAGTTAATTATATTACCGAGTACTGATTTCAAATTGTATGCGTAAATTCAGACCTGAAAATCTTATACCCTACGATTCAGAATTAGAACGCACTGTTAGGAGGATCAAAAAATTAAGAAGAGAACCTAGAAATTCTGATACAATAGAAAACAACCTGAACAATCAAGGATTAGAGAATGAACACCAACCTAGACCCCTAACAGATTATGCAATTCCTATAGCAGATGAGATTCACTTATCTATCCAAAATCCTTATGTAGCTGCTAATTCATTTGAGCTTAAACATGCTATTATCCAAATGGTGCAAAACAATCAATTTGGAGGTACACCAAATGAAGATCCGAACTTACACCTCGCTAGTTTTT
>JXCR01084780.1:158678-172490 GCA_002079205.1 Phalaenopsis hybrid cultivar | reverse complement strand
ATATATATATTGGGATACTACACAAGTATACATATCATTATCAAGTAATATAGGACTTTTTGATAAGCCCCAAATATCAAACCCAAAGGAAAAATATGTAATATGCACTACTAAACAACAAACTTTTATTCTAAAAAGAAAATTACTTAAACTATAGATAATTTGACAGTAACTAAAATTCAATTCTTTTTGGTATTTTTGATATTTTGACAAAACAGTAACAACTTCTAAATAACTAGGGTTTATGTAAAAGAAAAGCACAGATTATGAAAATATCTTTCTCCTTTTCATGAATCAGTAATAAGTATATGAATTTTGTTGTGGAAGTATGCAAATTGTGTTATACCAAATAAAAGCAATAATATTCCTTACCCCTACTAGAGATGCTATAAAAAAGATTGGCTAATTTAAAGTTTGAATAGTTCTGAAGATCGGCTAGGAAGAGAAGATACCAGATCTCACTCTAGAGTTTCCTCGATTCCCTCCACCTTGGGGTTAATATCTCATATTAGAACCTAAAATAATAAATCAAGTTGGGGGCTTTAACCTATCTTTTAAAGTCCTCTAACTCTACGCCCTCCAAAGATTATTTTCTTATTTATTTTCACAAAATCATATGAATTACATTCTCATTCATTCAACCTCATGAGATTCTTTTCAATTTTGACTGAGACAATACCACCTCGGTTCTTACATGTTCTCAAAAAAAATTTTAGCATTTAGATGGGCCAGATCGAGAAGTAAATGAAGTGCATTGAATTAAATCATCACAATTTCTTCCATCATTAAAGATTAATACTCTCCATAACTTCCATCCAAACTTTAATTACTTATAATTTTAAGGAGAAAGATAAAGAAAACTACTAAGAATCCATGGAGAAAGCAAAACCACACTTTAGTTTAAAAGTAGAAATTACAGTTAAACCAACAAGAAGTCTTGATTAAAACCAAAATTAATTGAAAAATAAAGATAAAAACTTATATCAGATTCTCCACCAAACTCTTGAAGTTCCTTTGAATCTCTTCTCTTTTACAACACTCTATACTCTCAAAATAAAACTAAAAATAAAGGAAAAAGTAAATTTGTGGTGCTTGAATCTCTCCATAAGATTCTCCACGATCTTCTCAAGTCTCAGCACTCTCTCCTTCTTCAAGCACCCTCTTCAAGAACCCCCTTCAAATATCTCAACTTCCTTCTTTTATAAATTTCCCAAGATGTGTCTTGGAAACTCTTCAAAATGCATCCAAATTCGACGTATTTTTCAAGGGATGTCTCCTTTCATAAGTCTTTTAATAAATATTTTCGTTCCTAGAGGTCATAACTATCCTCTTTAGCCAATAGGGCCTCAAATGTCTCTTTAAAATTCAACCAAGTGAAGAAAATCACCAAATAACTGTCTCTGGAGCTTAAGCGCGGGGCTTCTGGCGCTTAGGCGCAGCCTTCTCTGTTTACCTAGTTCTTAAGTGTCAGATCTGGCACTTAGGCGCCAAAATACTTTTGCACAAATTTCACATTTTTCCTTCAAATTTGATAATTTTTCACTTCTTTTAGCATTTTTCAATTTTTTACTTGTTCCTGAAAGAAAAACACATAAATATCTTCCATTAAAGCTAATTATCTCAAAAATATATATAAAAAATGTGTCTAAAAATACTATATATTTTAGGTGTATAAGTCATCTCCAGTAGGAGCTACAACATGCTCTCCTTCTTTGGGATGATCAGCCTTTTTGCTCCTTCATGTTCGAGGATTGAGCCAAGGCTTCCTCTTGGTCCTGCTTTTGGTAGATTCTATCCAAATTGCCCTTCCTTTGTTAGATCTTATTAATGAGACATAGATCTTGATGATTCAGTGTGAGTTTTAATCTTGGTTCAAGAATGAGATCTAGAAGCTTCTATCACGTCATGGATATTTTTGAAAACTTATATACCCTTTGATCATTGATTTGCTGCAACACAGATTATTTGGTAAAATTCATCACCCTCCTTCATCTCACCTTATATGAAAAGATCTTTATACAGATTTTGAGTATAAACTCTGTTCTCACCACACATTCAGGATATTAAATTTTTTTAGGATGTCGGGCTCCATATTTCTCATAAGTACATACAAACTAGTCATTTTTTTCTTTTTTGTTATATACAGGAAAGGTGGAGGAGATGGAAGGGCGTAAGGTTTGAAGCTCTTGATGATTATCTATTGAATTGGAGCCACTGGTGAGCAGAAATCTCGAGCTCGTTAGGAGTTTCTGGGTTACAAAGTTTTTCGGAAGGGGGGAGGGGCGAGAGAGAGAGAGAGAGAGAGAGAGAGAGAGAGAGAGACCTTTCTCTTAACATCACTTTCTTTTTGTACAAGAAAAAAAATTATAAACAATATATTCAGAACTGTATGACTCTCATCCATGGTGACTAAGTGAAAGGACCGTGATGTTGAAGTAAGACAACGCTTTTAAAGATGGAGGGACCTGCGTCTTCGCTGATATTGAAAATAATTTCCATTAATTGTCGCTCTCTAGGCGGCTAGGCTGCCCCTATGGTTGAAAGAGACGAGTCATGCCACTTTGACATCTGGCTCGATTCAACCACTTCAGCAGGTAGGCTCAATGGTATGCTTTGCTTCTGTGGGAATTTAGACATATTTATAGGACACTTACATATGAACATAAGAGGGATTTTCTGAGAAAGAATCTTTGACTAAGAAAAATGCTATTTTATAACAATTATTAATTCATCACATTTTCTTAAAATATTAACTTTCATATTCAATCTTGACCACCCTAGCTTGTCAAACGTGTAGTAGTTAAATTATTAAGTCGGTTCCTGACCGGGCCAATTTATGTTTCAATAATGTTTACATTGTAAATGTTAACTTTTCTAATAAGCTAACCTACCGAATTATAGAGCTGGTCCTTCTAACGTAATTCACGTAGAAATCAACTGCCATATTTAGGCCTTTACTTGATCAATAAAAGAAATATTATCATTCATGGTTTAAGTATCAATAAACTTTATGCTTTAGGTTATTGTCATCTATGAAATTTTTTGGAGCAGATTATTGTGGCTAAAGTATCAACTAGTATTTATTAAAATTCAACTGCAAGGCTCCAATTATATGTGATCAGAAAACTTATGTGCCCCTCACATTCAGCACAAACAAACTTATTTTTTTATGTATATTTCACTGCATTTTATCAATTAAGCTCTAAAATAACTATTAAAAAAAACGCTTATAAATTCCTGAGGCAGAAGCAACTCACGTAATTTTTCTAAATATAAGCACTTAATTACTACCATGTCGCGTACAGAAGGAATTAACTATGTCTTCTTTGTTGTGTCTGATGGTAGAGCAAAAGAAAACAGTACTTTTTTATTGACTGCATTAGGTTTCACAGGAGCTAGGACTCCTGATTATTCCATGTTGAAATGATGCTGCATCGCATGATTATTTTATAGAACGCAGCACACAAATGAGGAATAAAACTCACACAAATAGAGCACAGGAATTTCAAGTACTCCTCCCAAAAAAAACTATAGTAGCATATTTGTCCTAGCACTTATATAAAGTTGCAGAACATAAATGAAGATTCTTTCTATCAGCCATAGCTGCTCCTACTGCAGCTCGGTTTTATACAACAACAATAATAATAGTAAGACTTTATCACACTAAGTGGGGTCGGCAACATGAATCTTTTTTTTTTTTTTTTTTTTTTTTTTTTTTTTTTTTNTTTTTTTTTTTTTTTTTTTTTTTTTTTTTTTTGGCCTTGTTGAGTGTCATATTTTCATTTAATTATAACAAAATAGAATTACCTTTTATACAATAAACCAACATCTATTTTTGAACATCTCTGTTTTTCTTAACATAAGTCGAATCTAAAATATCTACTCTCTTAATCGGATCATCAGATGGTCAATGTTAAATGTGACCAAACCATATAAGATGACTCTCTCTAATCTTGTCTGCCACTGGAGCTACACCAACCCTTCATGAGCAGATTTCTTTCGTATTTTGCCTTTAAGTGTAAAGACATTCACCTAAGCATTCTCATCTCTTCAACACTTAATTTGTTTTTATATTTCTCTTTTAAAGGCCAAAATGCTATGTCATAAAGCATTGTAGGTCTCACCACCATTCTATCAAGTTTCCATTAAGTCTAAACGGGAATTTTCTATCACACAATAGGCCTGAGGCATCCCTCCACTTCAAAAACCGAACTAAATTCTACTATCATTTCAATCTATATCACCATAAATGAACAATAACCCGAAAAAATCTAAAAGTTCACATATTTTTGTAATTTGATCACCCATAATTACAACTCTGCCACTAGTTCTAGAATATCTACTCTCCTAGTAGTAGTTTTATACAATTAAAATAAACATTAAATAAATGCATCATGGATTAAGTAATGCAAAAAAATAAAAGAGGTTACAAGAAGAGAGAAAGAGATCAGTGATTCGAAGTAAATCATTAAATACTAAATTATCGGGCATTGGATTGACCCAACATGAGGGAGTTCAACAAAAGAGAGTTGGAGAGGGTTAGGTGATTCAGATAATAAGAGATAGTGAGAGGGTGGTGCGAAAGAGAGAGAGATATANAGAGAGAGAGAGAGAGAGAGAGAGAGAGAGAGAGAGAAGATAAGCAACCTATTAAGCAACAAATTGATGTTCAATATATTTTTTTCTTTCCTCTTATGCTTTTCCCAAGTCCCCTTCTAGTCATGATATGATCAAGTTAGTATAAGATAAAATTGTGATTCTTATGGATTTACTTAAGCTTATCCTATGTTAGTAATTTTGCCAACTTTGTGTAGAATGATCAAAATAATTTGTAAGGAGATCTAAACTTTTTGTAATTGAATAAAATAGGCCCAATTAAAAATATTGCTAATAATCAACATGCAAGGTTTGAATATGCTTGTTGCATGCTGATGTGTAGAAAAAAATGTTTGATTTCCTTGATGTCCTTGCACATGTTTATGGATGAAATCACACCTTAAAGAAGGATATTTTTATGTTTCCTTACAGGTATAATAGGTATTAGAAGTGAAGCAAAGTGCATATAAAATGGAGCGAAGTAGAGGTGACTTGGAGATATGGAGCAACCGGGTGTCTGACACCTTGGTGCCAACTTTCTTGGGAGCATAGGTGACTCGACTTGCAATTACGCAGATATTTATATTCCTTAATATGCCAAAAAATTGACCCAAATTATATTTAGCAGCTAGTGAGAACAAATGTAGTATGATAAAAATAAAATAAATAGTTTTCTCACTGGGGTACTACGCAAGTATACATATTATTTCAAGTAATATAAAGTTTTCCTTAAAAACCCTAGTATCGATCACACATGGAAGCTGAAAAAAGAATAAAATAAAATGAAATACATATAAAATTTGACTTTAAGAAAACTTTACTTTAGATTACAACAACTATCTGAAGATAAAAATTAAGTTTACTAAATTCTACAATATGCAAGTAAAAGTAAATGTAATGACTTAGACAATATATATAAAGAGACTTTCTCCTTGCCAATAATTCATAATCAGTGTAGGATTTCAAAATTGTTTAGAAACTTAAAATGTTGTATTGTGACAAATAGGGGCACACATATTCTTTACTTCTTTTGAATTGTGCAAAGAACATCAACTAATCTAAAGTTGGTGGCAACATGTATAGTTGTGTTGGATAGGTTCTAGTCTCTCCCTTCTATAATACCCACTGTGCACTCTCTGTAGGACCTACCAGTGACCATTAGTTCCAATCTCTAGAACAAATTGATAAAATAATCCAGTCTGTCACTCTAGAAATATCAATTCTACGCCCATCAAATCTTAGCTTCCTATCTATTTGCACTCCCTTCGGATGATCATGACTGCTCTTTCCAAGATAGAATGTGACACTTAGAAGTCATGAAATCTTAGCCCTTTCGGGACTATAAGTTCCTCAACAGGGTTTAACAATACAAGTGACCAATTTGTAAAGTAATTAAAGGATCGGTAAAAATATCATCACAATTTTTAGGAGTTAAAAGAAGTTCTAAACAAAATCATGATCACTTACTTAATTACAACATATTGTAAGGAGAAAGAAAAAAACTACTAAAAAAGCATGGGAAAGAAAAATATATTTATAAAACTTCAATCCAAAGGATAAAACATAAAGATAAAGATACAAATACTTATCTAAAATGTTCCCCTAAGCACTTCTTTGAAGTTCCCTTACTTCTCTAACTTCAATAGCATGTACAAGACTCGCAAATTCCAGAAATAGTAAAAACTCACAAAGAAAACTTCTCACACACTATGAGACTCAATAAACCTTACTCTTTTAGCCTCGTGGAATTAATCCATATTTATAAAGCTTCGAAAATGACCAAGCAATGTTTCAGATAGCTCTTCAAAATTTTGCCTCATTTAATGAATCTTCTAGAAAATAACCATGGTGCCTAGGCGTCAACCAATTTTTGCATCTGACGCTTAAGCGCCAGTTCGGCTGGTTTGATACTTTTCCTTTATTTAGCCCATTTTGCTACTTTTTGTTGTTTTTTACTCCTTTTTGCTCATAAACCCTTTTTCTTGCACCTACAACAAAAAAAACATAAAAATATTCTTCATTAAAACATAATATTCTATTAAATTGAGTATAAAATGTGCATAAAAATTAGGTAATTTTAAAGTGGATCAATAGACGCCAGTCTCAATGAGGGAGACAACGAGGTTCGCGCCTAAGCACTAGCCAAGTGGCGCCAAGGCACCACTACCAAGTGCCTTGACGCCAAATTTTTGGGTGCATAGGTGCCACTATCAGAACTTGCAGGCACAGAGTCTAACACCTATGCTCTATCCCACTGACACCTGAGAGCTAGAAATTATCTCGGTGGTTTACAACAGTTTGTTAACATATTGTGGGAGTTATGCAGTCTGATATACGGGTCATTTGGAGAAGGAAAATGGGTCTTTTGATTGTTGGTGGAAGTCTATAGTATGTTCTTTGTTTTAGGATAGATTAGGGTTCATTTTATGAGGCTTTTGGAAAGATTTTTAATTCTAAAGTGAGGAGAGGTTTGAGGAAAGCAGCAAGGGGACTTCAAGATCCTTGGGGGAATCATTTTCTGCACTTTGAAGAGATGGGAAAGTTTGAGTATTGTGCACTCTTGTATTTGTATTTTTGTAAATACAATTCTATAGTTGATTTACTTGTTTTCAAAGAAGTATTGTGTTGTTTTCTCAATGCTTTCTGAGTAGTGTTTTTACCTTTTACTTGTGATGGATTAGTAGGTTATGTAGGAATATAAAGTGTTCTAAAAGTGGTTTTTAATCTTGAACGTGATGAATATACTTTTAAATTTCATTTACTTTACATTCTAGCCAAGTGATTAGTTAAAATGTTGTGATTTAGTATGACTCGGGAGAGCTATTGTAGAACACTAGGTTATTCACATTTTTCTATAGAGTATGAAGCAATTACTTTATACAGAGATGCAAATGTTAGGTATATAATCTTTGATGGTTTCAAGTTGGGGTTTAAGGAGCTAAAATCAACTTAACTAAAGTTTTTTATACACTCGCTAGTGGGTAAAGAAGAGAGTTTTTCCTATTTGTCACTTGCCACATTTACAATTATCACTTTACATTTTCTACATTACCACTTAAGACATTACAAGGGAAGGTATTTTTATAACTTGATAATCTCTAAACAAATACTGATAAGCAAGATTTATGAGGGAGTTAAACTTTAAACTAGATTGCAACTCGGTCGGAGTACTTTGTAGAACTGTTACTTCCGATTTCAAGCTATGAACTAAACCTAGTAGGCTAGAATTTCTCTTAAGACTAATTGGCTCACTACCTGTAGGATCAATATTTTGGATTTAATATCTGATATTACTGATATGACACGTACTCTTGTGTAAAACCCCTGCACTTAAAATTAGGATGCAACAAGTATTTTGGCTCCATTGCATGAGAGTATCACATGCACAAAAATTTTTGGTGATAGAGTGATTAATTAACCTTTCTTGTTTTATAAGATCTAGCACAATAAAAGATAATCAAAATGTAGCAAGAAAATGCACGAAATTTTCTTTCTTAAAAAACCCTTAAAAAGAAAAAAAATTACAGCTGCAGTTTTGATTGGAGCACTTTTAGAAACAAATGTTCTCCCATCATCTTCCCCTGCATCAACAAAATGAGAATAAAATTTTCGAGCAATATTAGTAACTTTGTCAGTCACCGTATCTTGAAAAACAACGATAGTTTTAGGCACTAAGGAAATATATTTGGAGTCCACAATACTAACAAGTGGGTCCTCATCTTCAACAGAGTTACCTGATTTTGGGGGATGTTGTGCTTTCATTGCTTTGCGGCGACCAGCTTCTCCTTCAACACCTGGGCTTGGACCGCCTCACCAAGGTTTGAATGGCGCCATCGATCCTTGGTCATCTCACTCTTAAATGCCCGGGTGGCTGCCAACTCAGCAATGTACTTTAAAACTGAGAGATGGTGATAGATCAACATCGCCTCAGCAACATGCATATCCACCGGAAGGGACTTCACCTCGTCACCCCTTGGCTCTGACGGCTTGCTCCGAACACCCGAGTCGCTGAAGTTGAAACTGACTAGAAACTTTTTCTTCCAATCTTTTATCTTATTTTCAACCCCAAGCAGATGGATTTTCATGCTAGTCAAAAATCTAGCAAAGACCTCCTTGTCAATCTTGAATGAATAAAAGTGGCTAAACATGTCAATTGACCACGAGACGTGCTCAAGACTACAGAAAAGAACGAAGGTCGTTATCACGGCTATGGAGTTTGACAACACTTGTGCCAGAATGACCTTGTACGCGTTAAAAATGCTCCAAAGCTCATCACACAGGGGCAACTGGAGACCATACTTGACTTGGTCCCAATAAAACACTAGATGCTTACTCAGATCATTTGTCGCCTGCATTGATCGCGACATCCACCTGAGGACCACGTCATTGCCATTTTTTTTTTCTATAACTCCTCCATGTCATTATTTATCAAGAAGGAATGATCGACACCCTGAACAAAGCCAAAAAGGGTGAGAGAATATTTGGGAGCCATCCCAAGGAGCACAATGATTCTAGAAGAAGATAGGATAAGAGAGGTCGAGGAAACAAAGAAAAAAAATGAAATGCATGAAGGTAAATATCACTCTCTCACCTTATTTATAGGGCAGATGTGTAAAAAGAGGTGTCATAAAAGGATAAGTGTCACACCAATCCTTTATTACTTATTTAATTATCATTTTATACAACTAACATTATGAAAGTGTTTTATAAACAGGACTTTCAAGGCCTTAGTCCAGACATACCCTCTCTGACTCAACCATTGGAGGATTAAATCCATTAAAATCAAGTATTAAATCCACTCAATAAATACGCCATATAGCCACCATATTCCATTAAAATATTAATGCAAATCTACTATTAAATCCGCTCATTAATTACCTTAAGAGCGATTTCCATAACTATTTCCTTCTTTCTGTAATTGTAAAGATACATCCCTATAAAAAGGGATGTCATAAAATGAAAAAAGAAACTTTTTACCCGACTTCTCTATATGGAATTCTCTAACTACTCTACTCTCTCTCTCCTCCTGTGGTCTCACTCTCGAGGCATGTATTTCTAAAAAACAATTTGGGAGTCAACATGGTGGATATCAAGTGGCTCAAGAAGATGGCATGTATGTCAACCCTTCAATGTTGATCTTTACTTTGTCTATTTGTCAATCTCGAGCACCATTGGTTGGGCACTCAACAAACAAATCTGAGAAACATCTTACCTCCTGGGTACGTGATCGACAATTGACGGAAATGGTTGATAAGAAATCGAATTTGCCAGGTCAGTTCACCAGCTTAACCCGATAGCTCAGCCCAACCGATCAATTCAGCGGGTAGTTGACTTATAGTCCTAAGAGATCTCCTGGATAAAAAAATATGTGGCTTGTGTTTACTAATGGGCTCTCAATCATGTGAACCTCAAGAGTTCAATTAGTGGTGACTTGGTCCAAAAAGGCCCACTTATTTCATTACGGACCCATGGCACTCACTTATTCATATACAAAAAAATATATTTTATTTAAATTAAAATGTAGAAAAAAAAAAAGAGAGATATTTGTGAACGATTCCTACAAAATAATTGGGGCACCCCGTTTTGCATGCCCGGCTTTCTGCCTGTCCACGGCTCCCGGGGCAGCTTCACCTTTCCAACGGTCCGAATTGTTTTTTGCAAAACTAAAATTCCTAACTTACCTTTTAAGAATAAAATTCTTAACATGACCAAAAGAATTTTTACCGATCTGTAATTCCACCTAAATTAGAAGAAAAAGAAGAATAATTTGCATCCACCTCCCATCTCTTGACAGAGCAGCATTGTCGCACGTGTGCCTGCAAGTGGCAGCAGCAGCCCTCAAGGTCCACCTAGTACCAAGCTCCCATTATATACATATATCAAAGAGCATTAAAATTAATATGTATAAAAAATATAATCAGATAAATTATAGAAAAGTAATATATATAATTATTAACAGATCAATTTTTAAATAAATTTATTTTTTTTCAAAGTAAATTTATATTTGACCATAATTTTATTCCTAAGCAAAAATTTTCTTAATATCTTTTTTTATACGGAATAATTTAATTTTCTTAATGCAAAATTTAACATTTTTAAGAAATATTTTTTATTTCCATTTTACGAAAGGATTTTTTTTTATTTATTTACAGTGCTCGGAAAGCCCCACGTGACCCCATAGTCCTTTACGGGCGGGCCCATCTGCGGCCAATTATTTTAACGCATAAAAGAAGGCTTCCATTGTCGTTGCGTCTGTTTCCATCACTTTCCGTTGAATGCCGAGTATAAATTCAGCACCTCCCCCCGCCTTCGCAACACCCCTCAACTCTCCTTCTCCACCCCATCACTGACCAGAAACAACTTGCCCAATTCCTCTATTTCCTTCACTTTATCTTCCTTCCTTCATTCCTCTCTCTGCTTTCTGCTCTCTCGTAGCCATGACTAAGCTAAGCACTGTGGTTCCTGAAGAGATGCTTGTCCCCGTTCCTGTCCTGCCTCCTGAAACAGTATCATCAACACAGCAACCAGGCACCTTCCCGCCACCTCGCTGTCACTCTAATGCAAACTATAAGAATCTGCTTACTAATCTCGAACTCCATGGAAATGGAGGAAAGACCTCCTCTTGGATGGAAACCATTAAAGCCTCCTCTCCGACTCATGCAAAGTCGGTCCCTTTCCTGCCCAACTCCCAATCCGAAACCGACGAAAACGATTGGAACGTAAGCATTCCGCTAATCCGGTGTCAAAATATTATTCTTAAAATCTAAATCTCTCACATTTATGAGAATTTGAAACAGAGAAAGCATCCATCAGCGTTGAGCCGGTTCGACGACATAACTGCGGCGGCAAAGGGGAAGAAGATAGTAATGTTTCTTGATTATGACGGTACTCTGTCTCCCATCGTTGAAGATCCTGATTCAGCTTTTATGTCTGAGTCTGTAAGCATCTTTACAGATTTCTAAATATGAAACTCTGTTTTAGTTTGAGTTTTTCTCCTCTGTTTTTAAAGAGTGGGTTACTAACAAAGTGTCATTTTGGGGTTTGGGATTTGTTTTGATCCAGATGCGGGCGGCGGTGAAGAGTTTAGCAAAGTGTTTCCCAACTGCCATTGTGAGCGGAAGGTGTCGAGATAAGGTACATGGTTGAAGTCCTGTTTGTATTGTCCTACTACTATTTAAGGAAGCATACATTTATGAAATCTAATTTTCTTCTAAGAAGTTTACATTTTTCTGTGTCATATATTATAATTTTATCGCATCACTTAATTTTATGTATTAAGAGATTACCAGTCTACATTAGACAATGAAGAACTTGTTCTTAAAATAACAAATTGAGCAAGGTTGGCATTAGTCATTTAAGGATTAAGGATTCGAATATTGCATAATTAGTAATGTTTATCTAACAATATTTTGGACAGCGATTATATATGTGATTATGCCAAAATAGTCTCGTATATTCTAAATGACGGTGTTTCTTATGGAGATTTTAGCTTCAAGTTTTAATACCATGAAAGATTATTTAATTGCTGTGCAGGTGTTTGGTNCATTGTGAGCGGAAGGTGTCGAGATAAGGTACGTGTTTGAAGTCCTGTTTGTATTCTCCTACTACTATTTAAAGGAAGTACACATTTATGAAATCTAATTTTCTTCTTAGAAGTTTACATTTTTCTCTGTCATATATTATAATTTTATCGCATCATTTAATTTTATGTATCAAGAGATTACCAGTCTACATTAGACAATGAAGCACTAGTTCTTAAAATAACAAATTGAGCAAGGTTGGCATTAGTCATTTTAAACATGAAGGATTAAGGATTCGAATATTGCATAATTAGTATTGCATTATCTAACAATATGCCAAAATAGCCTCGTATATTCTAAATGACGGTGTTTCTTATGGAGATTTTAGCTTCAAATTTTAGTAACATGAAAGATTATTTAATTGCTGTGCAGGTGTTTGGCTTTGTGCAATTGGCGGAGTTGTACTATGCAGGAAGCCATGGTATGGATATCAAAGGACCCGCCAAGTGGCCCAAGCATACAAATGCTCAGGTTGGCAGGAATGCTTCATCTTCATACAGTCTTTATTAATTTTTATTAATTTTTATTTTTAATTTAATAACATTATTTTTTAATTTGTATTTTTTTAGGCTAAGGCGGTGCTGTGTCAGCCAGCCAGTGCTTTTTTACCGGTCATTAATGAAGTAAGTTTCACCAAATTTATATATATGTATATATATATATATACATCTATAAAAAGCTATATATCATCCTATTTTTATTTTCCTTGATTTTCCTGGCTTAAATAGGCTTATAATGTACTTTCGGAGAAAATAAAATTGGTTCCTGGTGCTAGNTACAAATGCTCAGGTTGGCAGGAATGCTTCATCTTCATACAGTCTTTATTAATTTTTATTTTTAATTTAATAACATTTTTTTTAATTTGTATTTTTTTAGGCTAAGGCGGTGCTGTGTCAGCCAGCCAGTGCTTTTTTACCGGTCATTAATGAAGTAAGTTTCACCAAATTTATATACATATATATATATATATCTATAAAAAGCTATATATCATCCTATTTTTATTTTTCGTTGATTTTCCTGGCTTAAATAGGCTTATAATGTACTTTCGGAGAAAATAAAACTGGTTCCTGGTGCTAAAGTGGAGAACAACAGATTCTGTTTATCGGTTCACTTTCGCTGTGTAGAAGAAAAGGTGGAGATCTTTGAACAAGCTAAATGCTTCTATGCATAACATCATTTTCCTTTATTTATTTAATTATTAAATTATTTATTTTTAGCGTTGGAATGGACTTGCTGAGGAAGTCCGATCTGTGCTAACAGCATACCCAAATTTAAAGTTAACTCAAGGAAGAAAGGTATGCCCTTCCCCAAATTCATAAGTTAACTACTACTTTACACTGTAAAGTGACATGTTATGTTGTTTAAAAAGTTGCCATCACTTTTTTTTTTTTCATTTCTTATTTCAAATTATGTTAATAATGATTAGGATGTGCATTAATTAAGTGGACAAAACCAAAAATTGCATCAGTAGATATTGACATTCTTCAGTTTGTTTGATTTAATATGGCAAAACAGATTTGTTATTTTTCAAAAACAAAAAAAATTATATTAGCTTCATTTTATTTGACTAAATTTTGCTGCATTTCCACACATTCGAACCAGAGTAAGGGTTTATTTGGGGCAATTGCAGCTTATT
>JXCR01084780.1:120580-142812 GCA_002079205.1 Phalaenopsis hybrid cultivar | reverse complement strand
GGGGGAAGGGGGGTGGTTTATCGTTACCTTTGATGTTTGAGTGAGTAATTGAAAAATGGTTGAAAGAGGTTACTTAATTTGTTGATAGCAATGTTTCAGGTGCCTTGTATGTAGTAGCCTGAAATGAAAAATATGGAATGGGGTTTTATCTTTACCTTTGATGTTTCAATTAGAATTTGAGAAATGGATAAACGAGAGTGCTTGATTTGTTGATAGGAATGTTGCGGATGCCTTTTATGTAATTGCATCAAAGGAAAAATATGGGGTGGGGTTTTATCTTTACCTTTAATGTTTGAGGAGAATTTGAGAAAAGGCTGAAAGGGTGAGCTTGACTTGTTGATAGTAATGTCTCAGGTGCCTTGTATGTAGTAGCCTCAAATTAAAAATATGAGGTGGGGTTTTGTCTTTACCTTTTATTTTTGAGTGAGAATTTGAGAAATGGCTAAACGAAGGTACTTGATTTTTTTATAGCAATGTTTTGGGTGCCTTGTATGTAACTCCATCAAATAAAAAATATGATATTTGGTGGTGGTGTACGTTAGTTTGTGTGTGGAGGTGGTGGTTGTATTTGTATTAGAAGTTGTGTGAAGGTGGTGGTTGGTGGGTGGTTGTGTTTGTGTTAGAGAATGTGTTGGTGGATGTGTGAACGTGGTTGTTGGTGTGTGGTTTTATATGTATTCGAGGATGTATTGGTGGATGTGTAGAGGTGGTGGTTGGTGTGTGATTGTGCTTTTGTGGAGGTGTTGGTGTGTAGAGGTGTGGGTGGTGGTGTTGTTGTGGATGTATTGATGTCTTAATGAGTTGGTGTATGGAGGTGTTTGTGTGTAGAGGTGGTGGTAGTGTTGATGTGTAGGTGGTGTTGTAGTGTGGTGTGGATGGACCTTGGTGATTCTTTGAGTTTTTATATTTTGGAATTCCTAAATGAAGAGACAAAATTAACATTTTGTGACCTTTGCCTCAGAGAGGTCGAATTGGGAAAAAAACTAACAACCTATTTCAATAGGGAAGACTAGCAAAATATTATTAGAAAGTTCAAGAAAAGTACATATAAATAATATTATAGGATGCAGTTAAGAAATAAATGAGATCAACTAAAGAAGGATTAGAAAATATCGGATGAAGCTTTAGGAAATAACAACGTGGTAGTGTTCCTTAAAATTTATGTTAAACACGGGTCGCAGGTTCGACCTGACGACCAGCATTTTTTCACAAACCTATTACTCTACTACCTTACAGCGCTCCCCTCTCACAGTTTCTCTCTCTCTTGCATTTCTTTTACCTTAGCCATGCCTCTCTCGATCGATCTTTTCTTGTGCCTCTCGTCGGTGGCAATAGGTTGCCTTTCTCCTTTCCCTCTTCCCTCTAATCTGTGGTGGCAATCGATTGCTTCTCTACTCTCTCTCTTCTCTCTGATCTCCGGCTCCCACTCTGTTCACTGTGCTCTCCATCCTCCCATGCTATCACCTATTTTTTTTTCAATGGAATGAATTTCTCTTTGAGATTTGTGGCTTTCTCGTTTTACAGTTTAAAGTTAGAATTTGGATTTTGTTATTTCTAGCTTTCTCATTTGTAGTTTGAAGTGAGAATTTAAATTTTTTGATTTGTGGCTTTCTTTTTATGATTTCGAACTTAGATTTACGAATTTGTGGCTGAATATGATATGGGCTGAGGTTTTATTTATGCTTTTGATGTTTGAGTGAGAATTTGAGAAATGGCTAAAAGAGGGTTCNTAGCTGAAATGATTCAATTAAATAATAGAGAGTTTCATCCATTCCTAAAAACAAATGCAGTGTTAGAAGAGTGTCAAAGGTCAGCATGAATTTCTTTTAAAATACCAAAGAATGATAAAAAGATAACAATGATCAAACGATAATGGTAATGTTATCAAGTGACAGTGGTTTGTGATTTTGATTGCAGTTTGACCAAGACAATGATAATTCTATGACGACTGCTCATCGATGGCGATGGGCATGGCAGTCGAGCAATTGCAGTTTGGAGATGGCGACGGAAGCCAATCATGTTTAGAAAGTTTTGAGAGAGACATTTTAATAAAATTAGTTAAAATCCTATTACACGGCACAGACGAATAATTTTGATTCCATTGATTATATATTGTTGTTTTAGTATTTAATTTCTTTAATGACATCAACATTAAATGATTTTAAGCTCATTTGATTCCTCTGTCCAAACACTTAATCTGATTATAAGCATGTCAAATTTGGTGACCATTTGATATTTTAATCAATTCTTCAAAACTTCCAAAGTGCTTGATATAAAACTTATCTGAACTTAGAATGAATAGCTTTTTATGTCGTTGGGTTTGAATTATCAATTAAATGACCTCAAATTTCATTTTTAATNGGGGGAAGGGAGGGGGGTGGGGTGGTTTATCGTTACCTTTGATGTTTGAGTGAGTAATTGAAAAATGGTTGAAAGAGGTTGCTTAATTTGTTGATAGCAATGTTTCAGGTGCCCTGTATGTAGTAGCCTGAAATGAAAAATATGGAATGTGGTTTTATCTTTACCTTTGATGTTTGAATGAGAATTTGTGAAATGGATGAAAAAGGGTGCTTGATTTGTTGATAGGAATGTTTCTGATGCCTTTTATGTAATTGCATCAAAGGAAAAATATGGGGTGGGGTTTTATCTTTACCTTTAGTGTTTGAGGAGAATTTGAGAAAAGGCTGAAAGGGTGAGCTTGACTTGTTGATAGTAATGTCTCAGGTGCCTTGTATGTAGTAGGCTCAAATTAAAAATATGGGGTGGGCTTTTGTCTTTACCTCCTATTTTTTAGTGAGAATTTGAGAAATGGCTGAAAGAAGGTACTTGATTTTTTAATAGCAATATTTTGGGTGCCTTGTATGTAACTGCATCAAATAAAATATATGGGGTTGGGTTTTATCTTAACCTTTGATATTTGGATGTGGTGTATGTTAGTTTGTGTGTGGAGGTGGTGCTGTTGTGGAGGTGGTGGTTTGTGAGTGGTTGTGTTTGTATTAGAAGATGTGTGAAGGTGGTGGTTAGTGGGTGCTTGTGTTTGTGTTAAAGAATGTGTTGATGGATGTGTGAAGGTGGTTGTTGGTGTGTGGTTTTATTTGTATTCGAGGATGTATTGGTGGATGTGTAGAGGAGATGGTTGGTGCGTGATTGTGTTTTTGTGGAGGTGCTGGTGTGTAGAGGTGTGGGTGGTGGTGGTGTTGTGGATGTATTGATGTCTTAATGTGTTGGTGTATGGAGGTGTTTGTGTGCAGAGGTGGTGGTCATGTTGATATGTAGATGGTGTTGTAGTGTGGTGTGGATGGACCTTGGTGATTCTTTGAGGTTTGATATTTTAGAATTCCTAAATAAAGAGACAAAATTAACATTTTGTGACCTTTGCCTCAGGGAGGTCGAATTGGGAAAAAAAACTGACAACCAATTTCAACAAGGAAGACTGGTAAAATATTATTAGAAAGTTCAAGAAAAATACAGATAGATAGTATTATATGATGCAATTAAGAAACAAATGGGATTAACTAAAGAAGGATTATAAAATCTGAAAGGAATTAAAGCGAGGATCAATGAGTTTAGTTTGGGATCCGATATAGAGAATGACTGATGCTTCCACTAAGTGGTGTGCAGAGAGAGTGGTGGTGAGTATTTTTTAAATATCCCCTATTATTTTCAAATTATAATTTGTTTTTAAATCCAACAACATGTTAAATGAAATTGTAGGTGGTGCTTGCTGCAAGGAAAAATTAAATACAGTGGAATCATCCTGAGCTAAAGGAGAAGCTGGATCATATGTTTGAAGGTGTCGTGACAACGGATAACAATTCATGTGCCCTCAGTGAAGCAGGGTTTGGTGTTATCCTCAGAAATTTGGGAGCTGATCAAATAGGTGATTCCAGTGAAGGCCCCAGCCTGGACGTCTATGAAGTTGAGTCCATGAGCCAGTCAAAGTATCCCTGGGTTGAAATAAAAGGGAAATTGCTCTCCTTAGAAGCCAGATATCACAGTTGGTGGCTTCATACACCAATGACCTCAGCCCATCATAAAAAATTATGTCCAACAAGTTATATGAATTATAGATGTAACTCCAAAATTTTACGAGAAACATGTCGCTGTATTTGCTCTGTATGAAGTTGGTTGAAGATTCGACCCGAAGAGAGTTTTTCATAATAAAGCTTGCATATTATGTTTCATATTACGGTTTAGATAATTCATTGACCCGAAGAGGGTTGAAATAAAAGTGACATTTGAGGGACACATTTTAGGGACATTTCATATTTATTATTTGTTTATAAAGTTTGGAAATTTCTATTTTTTATGATTTTTCATTTTGCTTTAGATATTTTTGTTGCCTTTGACATGTCAGTTTACTTGAGAGTTTCATTTCTCGTTATATTTTCTATTTGCATATGTAATGTAATTTGCTTATGTTATTTTTGTTCGTAACCTTATATGATTTTAGATAATTCATTGATGCTATTTGTGAGCAACTTTAATACCGAACTACATGGATGCAACTAGAGAAAAACACAAAAGAAGAGCTGCAGTTGCAGTAAGCTTGATGTATAATTATTATGACTCGTACATAGAGCATTCCCCTTACATGACATCCTCATATATTGTCGACAAATGTGTTGGGGAGTTACTTGCAGGCCACCCAATGAGATTAATAATATGTTCCACTTGACACGGGTGGTATTCGTTGATTTGATGGAGGAACTACACAAAAATCACGGATCACTCATCCATAATGACTTCACAAGAGGTGTTAGCAATTACCTTTTACATATTATCACAGAATGAATCAATGCTAGGAGCTATGGAGTGATTTCAACACTCTTTCAAAACTATTTGCAGATACTTCTCAGTAGGGTTGAATGCACTTTTCACTTTTTCTTCACAAGTCATAAAGTCAACATATCCTACATTTGAATGGACCCCAATAGAGATTTCGTACGATGTGCAGTTTATCATATTTTAAGGTAATTTTTGTTATTTATTACATTTAAATTTAATATAAATATTGTAATTGCATAACACTTTATTATTTTTCTAGAATTATATTGGAGCAATCGATGAAATACATGTTGATGTATGTGTTCCAAAAAAATGAGAAGATCACGTTCATTGACCGTTGTGAGTCTTCGACACATAATGTCATGGAGGTATGCGATTTAAACATGTGCTTCACTTTTGTCATAGCTAGTTGAGAGGGCAGTGCACATGATCGTTGAATATTCAAATCTGCAACACATATTAAAAAATACAACTTCCTTTTGCTTGAGACTAAGCTACCCTTCTATTTTTTTCTTCAATACTATTCATTCAATTCATATCAGATAAATACTATTTTGTCAATGCTAGGTATCCGTTGCAACAAGGGTAACTTGAGTTTTATCCTGATATGAGATACCACATACTTAATTTTGAGTGAGCAATTAATGTCGCGCAGGACGGGAAAGAAATGTTCAACAAAAAACATTCATCTTTACACAGTGTTATTAAGAGGACTTTTGGCGTTAGAAAGAAGAAATTAGTTAATACTTTGTGATATGTCATCTTACCCGTTTCCCAAATAAGTGCAGATTATGATTGCTATGAGGTGACATCCTCCTCGCAACGACATTGACTTTCATAGAGCATATGAGGATCATGAACTTGTCCCTTTCAGGGCATATGAGTACCGCCTTTGACAGTCTTTGTCATAAGCCAAAAATGATATTCCCAAGACCTGCATTAAAGATGGGGAGGGTGCAAGTAAGAAATCAGAGTTGAGGGAATGAATTGTGGATTTGATAGTTTAAGACTGATTGGAGGAAAAGTTTTCATCATATACTTTATTATAATGGTTGTTGAAGACATTCACTATTTATTGTATTAATATTTTATATAGTTTGTATTTATTTATTTTCCTTATGCATTTGATATTCATTATTTTGGTTTTTTATGCAATTCATATGTGTTTTTTTCGTTTGCATTTCATTAGTTTTTCTTTTGGTGGGCTTTGGAGGTCTACAATAAGATATTTAATCTTATGAGTTCTTTTGGATGGTCTGTATGTTACTATTGGTTGGTGTCATATGTGAAATTCTAATGAAGACAACCAAGTTTTTCTTTTTTTTTTTTGATATTACGGTTTTTGAGGTTCTTCTGGATGACATTTTTTGGTGATATGCATATGTGACACACACATTTTTAGTATTATGAGAGTTAAAGACAAACAATAACTTTTTTTTATAAGGTCTGTTGTCTTCTTCTAGTAACATATTTATTGGTTTATATACTAAGTTCTCTGAGACCATACAACTGCATAAATTTATAATTAATTACTTTTGTTATCAATTTTTACTTGTGCTATGTTTGAGGGTATACTTTTTTAAGCATTCAAAAAAGACGAGCATGGGAATTTTTGTGACCTCTAGAAGATTGCATTGCTACTGTGGACTTCAAAGTTCTCTGCTAACTTCACGTTAGCCATATAAATACGAGAGATATTTTTACAGGTGCTCGCAGAGAATCACATAAACCATGACTATTTTTTGTGGGCAAATAGGCTGAAAAATTTTATTGCCGATAGTGATCCAGCATGGAGAGTATCTCTGGAGGACGGCTTAGCTCGTGACAAATGTCGTCTGTATTTTAAAAATAATATTATTAATTATTATTTTAATATTATTTTTCTTAATTTTAGTAGTCATGCTACTCACAGTTAAGTGCGGTATCTATGTTTATTTTATAATGTTCTGCACTGAATATTTGCTTTTAAAATATAAAATGTATTAGTATAAACAGTTCTGTTGAAAAGAACATTACAATATAAGAGTAGAGTAATTGTTTATCTAAAAATAACTGCAACATAGCTCTTCCCAAATTAAAAAAAAAAAAAAAAAAACTAGTTACCTCAAAGAGACCCTAATCAACTATAAGCCATTTGCTGCAGTCAATACGTTCCAAACAATGCCATACTTCATGTAATCACTCACACGATATCTCCACCAACCATCCATTGATACCAAAATCCACCCATTTTCTACCTACTTTTGCCCCATAAATTATAGACACGTGTCGATCAGGCCTAGGTCATGTGATACGTGAAACTGGAATCAATTAGAAAAAAAAGGTCATACTCCATTGACTCGGCTGGACAGAACTCGCTACGGCCTGCCCACAATTGGGCGTGGGTCCCAACACGGCAATCTAGAGACCTCGCCCCGCACTGCTGCTCCTCCTCCCGCCGCTCCGCCACACCTGTCTTCTTCGGATCAATAAGGGTTTCGTNTTTTTAAAGCATTCAGGAAAGATGAGCTTGTGTATTTTTGGTCCCTCCAGAGGATTGCACTGCTACTGTGGACTTCAAAGTTCCTTGCTAACTTCACGTTAACCATATAGCTGCGGNTTTTTAAAGCATTCAGGAAAGATGAGCTTGTGTATTTTTGGTCCCTCCAGAGGATTGCACTGCTACTGTGGATTTCAAAGTTCCTTGCTAACTTCACGTTAACCATATAGCTGCGAGAGACATTTTTACAGGTGCTCGTAGAGAATCACATAAACCATGACTATTTTTGGTGGGCAAATAGGCTGAAAATTTTTCCGCCAAGAGTGATTGAGCATGGATAATATCTCTGAAGGACGGCTTAGCTTGTGACAAATGTCATCTGTATTTTAAAAATAATATTATTAATTGTTATTTTAATATTCTTTTTCTTAATTCTAGTAGTCATGCTACTCACAGTTAAGTGCGGTGTTTATCTTTATTTTATAATGTTCTGCATTGAATATTTGCTTTTATAGTATAAAATGTACTAGTATGAACAGTTCTGTTAAAAATAATATTACAATATAAGAGTAGAGTGATTATTTCAAATTGGGGAAAAAAAAACTTAAGCTACCTCAAAGAGACCTTAATCAATTATAAGCCATTTGTAGCGGTGAATGCATTCCAAACAATATCATACTTCATGTACTCACTCACACGATATATCCGCTAACCATCCATTATCAAATTCCACCCATTTTCTACCCACTTTTGCCCGATAAATTATAGACTCGTGTCGATCAGGCCTAGGTCATATGATACATGAAACTGGAATAAATTAGAAAAAAAGGTCTTTCTCCATTGACTCGGCTGGACAGACACGCTACAGCTTGCCCACAATCGGGCGTGGGTCCCAACACGGCAATCCAGAACTCGCCGCCCTCCGCACTGCCGCTCCTCCTCCCGCTGCTCCGCCACACCGTGTCTTCTTCGGATCAATAAGGGTTTCGATTGGAGCAGAATCTGGATGGTAATCTAGGGTTTCACTTGTTGGGGAGAGCGTGTAATCCAATCTGGAGATGTTGCGAATAGACTTCGATTCCGAGGATCACAAAGCTCTTCTCAGATCAGCTCCCTCAGCTTCCGATACAGATCTTGAGGCCCAGCCTTCTTCTCCGCCGCCGCCCTCATCGTCGTCTCCGTCGGCTGCAAGGAGAAATGGGAGAGGGATTGGCGAACTCCTTCGGCATTTTGATCGGAGTATCTCCGTTCCCCGGCTCAACCGCAGGCCATCCGGCCGTGGGTTCTCTCATGCGGGGCCGGATTATGAGCGGTCGCGTGAAGAACTCGCCGACGGGGCACCGCCAGAATGGGCGCTGCTGCTCATCGGCTGTCTACTTGGAGTTGCTACTGGAATATGCGTTGCGGCCTTTAATCGTGGGGTATGGTTNGCGTGAAGAACTCGCCGACGGGGCACCGCCAGAATGGGCGCTGCTGCTCATCGGCTGTCTACTTGGAGTTGCAACTGGAATATGCGTTGCGGCCTTTAATCGTGGGGTATGGCAATGAACTGCTGCTTGGCTTGACTTTTGGTTTTGTGTTAATTGCATGTTTTGATATTAGAGTATAAATATTTTTACGTGAAATGATGAGAAGAAGTTCATCCTTGCCGCGTGATCACATTAGCTGATTGAAAGCACAACGCTGATTTTTATTGACAAGGGAAAATAGGAAGGCGTTTCATGCATGTTCTTACCTTGTGAGCAGTTTCTGCTGCTGAAACTATTCTACTTATTCATTATCTATTAAGGATAAATTGATTGAACAATACTTGCTGCTAGGCTCACTGATATTTTAGATGATAATATTTTCATCTTAGATAGCAGTGTTATCTTTCAAATGCAATGTGTTTTATTTAATGTTATTAAACCTAATAATTTAATGTTATATAAAAACATCAGTGGTGATTTTGATATTTATTGTTGTTTTTATGTATTTGTTTGATAGCCTGATATGTAGATGCCAATTGATCTTTCCTACATCTAGATGCCATCAATATAAAAATGAATGACATTTATAAAATTGCTATTCAAAGATGTCAAGGAACCACTGTGGTTTGGGCATGTCAATGAAGTATATAAAATGCTCTCATTAGAAATGTAAATAAAATTAGTGATGCAGGATCATGGAGGAGAAATGGAGCTAAGGTAAAATGTTTAAACAGTATTTATTACTAATTTTTGAAAAATATGTTTGACACCATAGGTAGTAATCAATCTGAATATATGATAAATACTGATTTGTAAAGCTGACCTCACATAATTGGGACATTAGTTATTGATAATAATGCTGAGATTTGTTATTTAAAAATTTTATGTTTGTTGTTTCTTAACCGACATGTTAGTTGAAAATCTCTTTTTGAGTAATGCAAAGTCATCTGTAGTGATTCTTTTACTTAGGATTGTTTTGAAATTATACTTTTCAGTAGCGAATAACGCTCTATAACACAAAGTTCTCTGTGAAGTCATAGTTTAACATGATGCACATTGGGCAAAATATTAAAAAATAAATTTGTCATTCTTCAGGATGCATAATTGATGTAATGAATGTTTTGAAAAAGACATGCACAATAAAATGAGTTTTTGAGCCCAAGAAACTTATCTCAATTATGCCTAAACATCCATTGTTCAAGATATTATATAACTAAGAGACACCAATTAGCAACTTAGCCATAGTAGAAATTGAATTTGACGAAGAAAACTATAAAAGCCTATTCCTTTAGCGAAAGTTTACAGTAAATTTTATCGGAAGTGAAGCAATGGTCTAGGAATATGTACCACGATGCGAGCCCTTCTTCTTTACCAAAGCTTTGTAACCCTTAGTGCATTAGAGTTGAGAGCAGTGTGTCGAAGGAGATATTCCACAAGGGCGTGATCGAGAGCCCTAATAAAATGCTTGATGAATTGGAGGTCAAGATGTCAAAGGTATTAGAGTTGTTGCATGGGGCAGAGTTCGAGTGTGTTAGCTTTGCGTGAGACCAAGAGTCTCTTACATATTGACAAAGGTGAGCCAAGAGACAAAAAGTTGAATGCAGTCAATTTGCCACATGCAGCCTCTAATGAATTGATGAAGGTGAGCTGAGACTAAGAGCAGTGCATGGCTAGACATTTGAGTGCAGCACCCAGTTAATGGCAAGGGATCAAGAATGGCTCACACATGAGTGGAGAGGGAATGTCGAAGTCGTAGGCTTTGACACCATGCCCTAATATTCTAATCAAAATGAAATAAAATATTTTAATAAATTATAATTAATACCAATATGTAATATAAATTAAAATAATAAGAATCAAAATAATATTTACTATAGGGTCTTTGTGTTGTATGCTATTGCCTATACATAGTACAAATCATACATGCCATTTTCATCTTCCACATCGCACCAAGCAAATGAAAATGTCAAGATCCAATAAAATTGATAACCTTTTCTAGTATGAGAGAAGAGCATAAACTAATAAAAAATTGTGCTGAGATTTTGTACATCAATATAATGCCATCTAATAAAATTTTGGTTTTGTGGGATGAGTTCACATCGTTTGACTCAATTTTTTGCTAGAATGATTTTACAAATTTGGCACACATCATGGGAGAATTGGAGTAAGTATTATTTGGAAGGAAAATCTAGCATGCGTGCATGAGAATTAGGAGAAATAATAAACCTATTAGAAAGAGCTGCAAGGAGAGATATGCTAACTGCGGTGTGGTTCTATGGGTCATTAATATGCACATATTTACTTTAGGGGGTCATTAATATGCATTATTCACCATTGGCTGCACTAAAATTTCAATCTGACACGCCGACTTACTATGACTCAGTTTTTGATATTGTTGATTTCATTTCGAGTTTATAGGTTAATTATATTCATTTTTTTTGGTTGATGTTAAATAACAATTACTTTTGTGGTTGGGAAATCATTTTTATACTAACTTGGATTTCCAAATGCTAGACATAAAATATGTTATTAGGTGTGAAAACGCTTCTGGACTGATTGTTAGTGTTTGGTCCTGAAACTATCTCTATTTAACATGTATCTCAGCTTGTCATATACATTTTTTATTTGATGTTGCTTATATTTTAGCTGTGCTCAAATTTAGCGAAGAGAAAGTATCCTGAATGAAATGAAATGAAATAGTTCTAAAATTAGAATTCATTGTAATGACTTTGGATGAATTTATAATCTCAAAGTTTGTTTTTTAATTCAACTTAGGTGCATGTGATTCATGAATGGGCTTGGGCTGGTACTCCAAATGAGGGTGCTGCTTGGCTTCGATTACAAAGACTAGCTGATACGTGGCATAGGATATTGTTAATACCAGTAACTGGAGGGGTTGTTGTAGGGATGATGCATGGATTACTTGAAATATTTGAGCAGATAAAACAATCTAGATCACAAAAACCATGCATAGACTTCCTGGCTGGAATCTTTCCAGTGATCAAGGCTATCCAAGCTGCCGTGACCTTAGGCACTGGTTGTTCATTGGGCCCCGAAGGTCCTAGCGTAGACATTGGTAAGTCATGTGCTAATGGATGTTCTGAAATGATGGAGAACAATAGAGAAAGGAGGATTGCTCTTGTTGCTGCTGGTGCTGCTGCTGGGATTGCTTCAGGTTTTCTTTTTTAAGTCTTTTTAACTTAATGTTATCCCAAAATTTAAAATTAAGTGCATGGGCCTAACAGAAGTCATCATGACCGGGATAAAGTTCAATTTCATGAGAATATGTTTTGAGTGGTTATTAAAGTGTCGGGTCAAAAATAATTTTTGCTGTATTCAAACTAAAATCATCATTAATACTCATTTTATGATCTCTGCATAAATATTTAAGCGAGCGTTATGCGTAATCTTCTTTATGTGATTTCAAACTGACCTTCTCTTACCCTTGTATTAGGTTTCTCCTCATCTTGTGAATTTTATAAAATTCAAATGGTATACATGCCTGGAATTATTCAATTGGTCATTAGATCTTAATTTATGCAAAACTAGTTAGGGATATCTTATTCCAGGTACTTTAAAGCTGTACCCATTTTTAGCATTCTAAAATTTTTATTTTTATTTTCTTGTAGTCGGAAGGCTGGTGATACGTTTAATACCTAAGAATATATAATGACCTTATGGGGTTTCGTATGTGGGTTATGCTTAAAACGGGTTTTTACCGTTCTTGTCTACTACTTCATAAACTGGATTTTAATTTCAGAGAAGGTTTTAGGCTTCATCTTTAGTTTGCATTCCCTGGATACTTATCTTATTGAAGCACAGGGCCTCATTTGTGAAAATGAGAGCTGATGAAAATGCTTAATATAGGTTTAAAAATTATTATGAAATATAAAAAAGGTTCAATGTATAAGTAGTTCAAATAACTTATTCATTATAAATATTTTTTTTTAGTATAAAATATTCATTGCTATATTAATTACATATACATATAAGAAGCTAGCAATCTATTATCTAATGCCTTATGATTAATTGATAAATTATGCATTACTTTTTTAATACTGTGTAATATTTTAATATGCACTATAATATAGAATGTCATAGATTATGCCTACACACACACACACACACACACACACACACACATATATATATTTATATATATATATATATACATACATACATTCATACATACAAAAAAGCATAATTTATGACATACTCTGCTGAAATGATTAGCTTTGTAAAGCCTGAATATTGGAGCATATGAGCCTGAATTTAAGACTTGTACCTGTCACTTCTGGCAAAAGTACTAGTTTTTTCCTTCCCCATTCAACCGACAACAGCAATGCACTTCTCCCAGTTTTCATTTCCCACTTCTTACATGCAGCCAAACGCCCTTAGCATCTGCATTCACACCATTTGCCGTTATATCTCTTTGCCATTCTTGATTTTTTGCTCGTGTAATTTCTTTGTTTCCTTCTCCACATGAAAAAGAAGTTTATTTTTGCTAATGTTTCTTTAATTTAACATCAGGTTTTAATGCTGCTGTTGCTGGATGTTTTTTTGCTATTGAAACTGTGCTGAGACCACTACGTGCAGAAAATTCACCACCCTTCACAACTGCGATGATTATATTGGCATCAGTTATCTCATCCACAGTTTCAAATGTATTACTTGGAGAACGACCAGCATTTACTGTGCCGACGTATGAACTAAAATCTGCTGCCGGTACCTTATCTTATTCTTGCTCAGCTTAATCTAACTGATGGTCGAAATAACATGTGTTTCACTTCTGAAGTCTTCTGATGGATGATGGCAAATGTGGAACAAAATTTTCAGCTTAGTTTTGTTTCCTTTTGGCCTTTTGAACTTGGCCTTTTGAACTTGTTTGTGATATTGTTATTATGTGATTTGCTTTCAGGAAACAATTGGATGATATTGTTATGAGTACTGCATCCCTAGACTGCTAGTTGGATTAACTGGAAGATTAGGGGGATAGGAGATCTGCAATTGTTTGCTGTCTTGTTTATTTTTGGATTGCTTTTAACTTTTTATTTTTCAAAATATGACTTGTGGCTGGTTGAGTTTTTTTCATTTTGAGGTTTTAAACATAATTCTTGAAGAAAAATATTCTCTTCATCTTATAACTCAACACTATCTGATGTTGGTCCTCCATCCTCTTGTATTTTGCACTTATATATAATATGCTACAAATAAAGTTTTAGATATTGTAAATATATCATTTCATGCGTTTGGCATACATCGCTCCAGTTTAATTGAGAAAGGTTACTTTAATGTGATTTTTGGAAACCTTCATGAGCTCCTAGAAGGAGCCTATTTCAACACTTCTCATTTTGTATTATCTTTTTTGTTGCAGAACTACCACTCTACCTCATCCTGGGCATGTTGTGTGGGGCAGTCAGTGTGGTTTTTACTAGGTTGGTTGTCTTTTTCACAGGATGCTTTGAGTATATCAAGGAAAGGTTTGGCCTTCCTGCTGTTGTTTGCCCTGCTCTAGGCGGCTTAGGAGCAGGTATAATAGCTCTGAAATATCCTGGAACATTGTACTGGGGCTTCACTAATGTTGATGAAATCTTGCATACTGGGAAGAGTGCTGCTGCTCCTGGAATCTGGCTGCTAACACAACTTGCTGCGGCGAAAGTAGTAGCAACTGCTCTTTGTAAGGGCTCTGGGCTTGTAGGGGGCCTTTATGCTCCAAGTTTGATGTTAGGTGCTGCTGTTGGTGCTGTTTTTGGGGGTTCCGCTGCAGAGTTAATAAATTCTGCAATTCCTGGAAATGGTGCCCTTGCACAGCCTCAGGCATATGCTCTTGTAAGCATTTGAATTATTTGTAGGACCACTTGAAACTATTGGANAAACACGAACTCATTGACGAACCGAACACGAACTGTTCGCGAACAACGAGCTTTTTTTACAGCCCTNTGGTGCCCTTGCACAGCCTCAGGCATATGCTCTTGTAAGCATTTGAATTATTTGTAGGACCAGTTGAAACTATTGGTTGGCATGAACTTAATAGGTTTCTTATCCTACAGGTTGGAATGGCAGCTACACTGGCTTCAGTTTGCTCAGTTCCCTTGACCTCAGTATTACTTCTATTTGAGCTAACAAAAGACTACAGAATCCTTCTTCCGCTTATGGTAAGTGATCTATATATATATATATATTAGTTTCAGATCTGGCCAATCTGTTCCAATGCCTACACCTAATATATCATATTAAGAGAGTGCTATTCATGTATGAATGGGTTCTTAGAAAGCTCATCTTTGCCACTCTTGTTAGATTTATTGTGTACAAATAGTGAAAAAAAGTATATGGCCCTCTTTTTATAAGTGATTCACATTTTCTCTTGATTCTTTGCAGAAAACTTTTATTTTACTTATTTTGGTCCTGAGCTGCTACTTACACTGAATGAGATAAATCTGGGACTGATGGATGTGATTCTTTGAAATTATCTATTTTTGTTTGGTTGGGAGGAAAAGGAGAGAGAGATGAAGTAGAATTTCCTGTCTGTTTTTTGCAATTATTTCCACCTAGCTTGTGCTCAAAACAGTTTCCATTAAATGCAAAATTTTATTCCACCTAANAAAATGATACTGTTCGGAGTGACAGAGATGATCTAGAACTTTCTATTCTGGAAACTGAAACGCAGTCTCACGGAATTTATAATGAAGCCCTTCTTGATGAATTGAAGGTTTGGTAGATCCATTTTTTATATTCTATACTTGTTTGGGTGCATAATTTCTGCATTGCTTCCATTTTCTGATTCATGTTTATCAATTCTTTGATTACTGTCAGGTTTCCCAGGCCATGTCAAAGAAATTTGTTAAAGTTTCGTCTGGTACTGCCTTGAAAGAGGTCATTAAGTTTATGCATGATGAGCAGCAGAATTGTGTACTTGTTGTTGATACAGAAGATTTTCTTGAGGGGATTCTTACGAGAGGTGATATTCAGCGGCTAGGAGTTGAGGCTTCTAGAGAAAATCTTCAGAATCGAAAAGATTCTGCTGTATGCGATGTATGTTCTCTTACGTTTACTCCATTTTTGTAGATTGCATATCTGATTTTCTTTCAAGCGTTTGAGTTAAAACATTAATGTTGTTTTTGTTATGATAAAAATATTGGTTAATGACATTTTGTCTTTAGGTTTTTGCACTCATAATACTCATTTAGCTCTTACGTTCTTTAATAGTTTTTTAGATCAACTTTAATCTCTTTAAGTGTAAGTTAGATGCGTATCGGCGGTACAAACTGTTCCCTTGATTTTAGGAAAATTCTCCTTATATTATAAGCGCTTGTTCTTCTTACTTCGATATTTTACTTTCTAGTTTTATTTCTTCTATGTTATTTGATAGTAACTAATTTAGTTTTCTTGAAATTTATCAGAAAGTGTCACATCAATAATTTTAGTTGTGGAAATTAATTCATTTTGTTCCCTGATTTTATATGATTCCAATTTCTTACTGAAATTCATGGATTATTTTGATAATTTCATTATTATTTATTTTAAACTCCAATACTGCTTATTTACATTTAAAGAAAAAAAATTGACATAATTGATGAATCGTGATCTTTGAATGCTTGATTTGTTTTTATTTATGAAATTATACTGCTTATCATTTTAATTTTATTAAAAAATCTTAAGCCTAAATCATCGTATATAACATTCAAAGCATAAAGAATGCATTTTGCTTACAAATCTTATACCCATAATGCAAACTTGGATTATGTCTGGTCCTGTGGCAGTTTACAAATTAGCTGACGCTGAAAGTGATTGTAGGAATGTCGGGCAAAACAGTGACAGCAAGGGATGTGAAAACCTCAAGAAATTGTTAGTAAACGAAATAACTAGAAAACAAATCGGAGCCTTAATTTTCTATGCTTCTTATAAAATACTTAATGAATCATCACAAACAAAAGTATCATGCCAATGCACTACCCTTCATGGGAATCCACCATTATTTGTGGACAGAACCTCAACATTTATAATAGTCTTTTGGAATAAATTATTTGGGAGTTTTTAGTGGTGGATTGAATGTCAAATCAAGAGAGATGGTAAAAAAAATGAAATCCAAAGTAATTGATAATCNCTCAAGAAATTGTTAGTAAACGAAATAACTAGAAAACAAATCGGAGCCTTAATTTTCTATGCTTCTTATAAAGTACTTCATTAATCATCACAAACAAAACTATCATGCCAATGCACTACCCTTCATGGGAATCCACCATTATTTGTGGATAGAACCTCAACGTTTATAATAGTTTTTTGGAATAAATTATTTGGGAGTGNAATTATTTGGGAGTTTTTAGTGGTGGATTGAATGTCAAATCAAGAGAGATGGTAAAAAAAATGAAATCCAAACTAATTGATAATAGGCTCATGAAATAAGGTCAAATCTTACACGTTAAAAATTAGATTGATTCTGGAATTTCTAATTTGTAGGTATTACTTGCAATTTGTTGTAAAATTTTGAATGACCATATTTTTCATGCAATTTTTTTTTTAAATTTTGTTGCTAAATTTCAATGTATCATATCTTTCTTGCATTCAATTCTTTTAAATGTTCTTAATGGAAGCCTTTTATTTTAATTTCGATGCATCATAACTTTTTCACTAGGTTTAACTTTCATATACANAATTTTGTTGCTAAATTTCAATGTATCATATCTTTCTTGCATTCAATTCTTTTAAATGTTCTTAATGGAAGCTTTTTATTTTACTTTTGATGCATCATAACTTTTTCACTAGGTTTAACTTTCATATACTTTTTGCTCACATTTGCTAAAAGCTTGTAATTGTCATAATTAATAGCTAGTTGTTTTTGCAAATATTTTTAATTAAATTCATGGAAATGAAGCAAATGACTAATGTGGTCTACAGTAACTAATGGAAATACCACAAAGCTAAAGAGGCATCATAAGGGATATTAATAATGATCTATGATGAAATCTTAGAAAATGAAACACTAATGAAATTACAAAGAAATCAATTGCACGATTATAAGATGCTTATATGAGAAGAGAATCTTTTTAAAAATAACTAAATCAAATAGTTTAAATTGGTTTTTTTGAATTGTGCATATATAAACATGATTAGCTAAACAAAATTTTATATTTCAATTTTTAAAAGAATTTTTATTGCTAATAAATTTTCTTAAATATTTACATTACTTAGTTCTCATGATAAGGTTTGTTCTAAGAATTTTGAAGTCAGCGTCAGTTTAATCATTCATCATAAGAATATCAAAAGATAATTTATCATACAATTACATTTTCAAATTGCTCGTTTCATTCATCAACTACATCAAATATGATTAGTTTATCTGTACTCTTAGGCATATGTGCAATTTTCATTAAAAATTCAAGTTTAGATGATCTCAGGCTTCATATATTTTTTTTCCATTTTAATTCTGATTCTTGATAAGTATGGATTCATGTTCATGAATGCAGTCCATTATAGATACAGATTTGGATTCAACAATAGTTGATATACACACTGATTGTAATTGCAAATCATATTCTATATCAATTATATCCTCAAAGGATTAATCATTAACTATCATTCCTTCACTAAAATTATACTCTACTATTGTGTTAGCAGGCTTCAGATGAGAAGTTTTTAGGTTTTCCTTAGGAGTCAAACATAAGCATAATGGCGCAAATAGTGAGTTATAACATGCGTCGATGTACAAAAATCTCGATAAAATTGAGAGTCTAAATATTTCAAAGGATTTGAGAAAATCAATCCAAGGAATTTTGAGGAAATAATCTTCATATCGAACATGAGTCATATAGATAAAATTTTTTTGCTTACTCATTTACATGAACCATTTTAATACTTGTGTCACCAGTTCCTTATCTATTTTAAGTTGGAATGTACTTTGCAAATGATAGAATATGATAAGTTTTGATTTTTGTTTGAACATACATAACATACATACATACTGTGGGTGGTTACGTCACCAGCATAGTTAATGACATAAGCATAGAGAATCTTCTCCAAACATTTCAAAGTATTTGAGAGAATCAATCCAAGGAATTTTGATGAAATAATCTTCACATCAAACACAAGAGTCATACAGAAAATTTTTTTGCTTACTCATTTTCATGAACCATTTTATTACTGGTGTCTCCAGTTCCTTGTCTGTTTTAATTTGCATTGTACTTTGCAAATGATAGGATATGATAGTTTTGATTTTTGTCACACACACACACACATGGTGCACTTGCAAGCGAGTTCGTGCTTATAGCTGTTTTGGTTGCTTTTATATGGCTTGCATGATTTGTAGTGTTGATGCACCTTTGCTGGTCTCACCACCCTTTATTTGCGNACAATTGTCAACACAGGTATGAGTGTCCGGTTCGGCTATGACCCCAAATTGGCATGAATCAAAACTAATTGATCCGAATCCGACTCGGATATTAAATCAATTAGAAAGTCCAACCCAAATCCGACCCGCCTTCAAACTTGCCGATTCTTATAACTCGTTTAACATAAGGTATAAAAACTATTCGAGTCAAATTAATGTCGATTTTGGGTAAATCTTAGGTTAACTTCGAGTTGGCAGGTCAACCCAAAATTGACAAAAAAAATTAACGTGTTAGAATTTCTAACCCAAACTTGGCTTGAAAATTATTCAGATCTACCCGAACCATTGAAAGCTGTGTTGAAATGAAGTGTTGGCTTAAAAAAATATTTTCTCATGCATCATAGAGAGTATTTACTTGTTGAAATTCATGATTTTGTTAAGGTTCTCTTAATGCGACTTAGCATTTGAATAAATTTGAGACACTTATCTTGAGTTCTAAAGTTAGTGAAGTTGAATGGGAGTCAAAACTAAATTGATCAATGGCCTAAAATTTGAGCGTTTAGAAATTGAAGAAAATAATAAGAAAAGACAAACATGGATAAATCTTTTCAGGACCTACCCTTAAATTTAATGCTTCTTCACTTGTAAAATCTAGCTAGTCTTATAGTTGAAAACCACCTTTTTATAGGTCAACGCTTTTTCCACTTAGGAAGTACTACTTACTAAAACTTTGGATAGGTTAAGTTGCTTTAAATGAAATCAAATAGGTCACCACTCACTTGAATGCTCTCGTTGTGCTTTGATGCTATCTATTGGACATGAGGAAATTAAGGGAAAAAGTCTATATGAATATGTAGAAGATAATGATTCATATTATGGACAAACAGCTAGACTATCATGAATCTTAGGATCATTTTATTTTTATAAGATGCATGAACGCTAGCATAGACATGATTGAAGGTGGAAGGGAGCAATAGTAAAAGATGCTAGCTCCAATTTTTCATGGTTGAAGAAGACATCTCTGCCTATCATTGAAAGATGTCTTGTTTTTATTTATTTGGTTGGTATTCTAACGTGATATAGTGTAACATACTACCCATTTATGTTGCTTGCATTTTGTCAGGCACTCATAGTTTTATGAAATGGATGTTATTCAACATGATAGAGCCCACAATTAGACCGCAAAATTTTAGGATTCTTAGCATTTGCTTAAAACCCCTATACTTATCAAACAAATATCTGATGTATTTATCGATAAACGTGCGAGAATGTTTGAAAGTGCGAGGATGATTGAAAATCAAATGCCCATTAAGAAATAGTTCAATCATTATCTTTTTGACAATTTGTGGAAACTGGTAATGAGTTGAATTTCATTATTATGTCTCTTTCTCTAGAGTTGCAATCTACCTCAAGTTGAATTGTGTAAGAACAAAAATTTTTTCCTGTTTTTCCCGCAATCACAGGAACAAATTTTCACTTTCCTTCTTTCCGGTACTTACTGGCGCTTGCTACTCCTTCCTTTTTTCTCATTTTCGCCCTATTTTGCCACCTTCCCGATTTGGCAGAAGCCTCATTGCTCTAGAAGAACGGGACTAAGGCATCCTCCTTATCCCCTTCCTCCAAATTTGATGCCCCAAAGCCTCGTTGTGTTGTTGTTGACCTCATTTTAGTGAGGTCTTAGTCTCCTACTCTTAGAACCCATAATCTAGCCTTAGGAGTTCCTTATTGACCATCCTAGCGGACTAGTAATGGAGCCCACCTCCCGTAGAACTTCAAGCCACTTCCTGACTCATTTTTGTGAAAAAACTCGTATGAGTGGTTCCAAGCACTCAACTTTTAGTTGCAAGGGCTAAGGACCAACATGTAGAGGGCCCGAAAATGAGTTCCTATAGGATCAAACAGCCTTAGGTGAACCCTTTGTGACTCGAACACTCGTGAATGCCGCAATTCACGCACTCGTTAAACCACACACGATTTTGACACATTTTTTGTCTGATCGTCGGCAAACTCGTCCGGATGACCCCGGATGACGAAACGGACCGCACTGACGCGTCCAAAACATCAACTTTAGCTAAGAAGGACACCCATATTGCTAGGGTTACGCGTGCGCGCAAATGACACGAAAATCGATGCGCATTCTTTAGAGGGACGCGGGCCCGGGCTCAACCCAGGTTCAACTCGGGTTTGATTCGGGCCGGACTTGGGCTGACCAAGGGTTAAACATTTTGAATTTTAAATTTTTGACCTTCAAATTTGACATTTAATCTCACTTTAATTCAGAATTTCGATTTTCCAATTTAGGTGGCTGCCTAAAAGGAAATAATTCAATTCCCCACCAATGTTTTTCAAGTAACGGCTCTCGACCCCGCTCCTTTCATTAATTCGACCCCGCGCTCGCCTTCTTCCTCCCCCTCTCGACACGATTTGAGACCCTCTCCACCGAAAGCTCCTCATTCGCTCCTCCTCTCTGCACCGAGAACCTTCCTCGCTCGAGGCAAGATTTGACTCCCTCTTCCTCCTCACGCTCAATCCCGGTTCCCTCCTCCTGCTCGGCTCGCGTCTCCTGCTCGGCTTCCTCGCGTTCAATCCCACACGACAGGAAGGACCGAGCGCTCGACTCCTTGCTGCGCCAAACAACTCCGCTCGGTCCCGTCTTCCGCATCGAAACCGCAGAGCTGCGGTCGCCGCTCGCCTCCTCCCTGCGGCGAAGGAACACACAGCCGCACGACTCGCCTCTTCTCTTCAGCAACCGAGACCCCGACTCGACTCCTTCCACTCGATCTTGCCTCGTTGCACCGAAGCCCTCCACACGCCTCCTCTTCCTCACTCGACTCTGCTTCTCTCTTGCTTTATTTATTTGGATAGGGATCAATTTCTGCTTTGTGCGAGATNACTCATCTCTAATATAAAATATTAATCATTCATAGGCCTAATGATTATTAATGGCAGCGATTATATTGGACCATTATGTGTATGTTAGTAGAAATTTCTTAATATCTACAATATTAAGAGTATCTGATGTGTTTAATAAGCCTAATAAAAGTACATGTTCACCTGTTAAAAGAAAATTTAATGTTATTTTCATTTTGTACTGGTCCTATGGCTTGCCATACATTTAACAACTCACATGGCCTTTTACATGTTGCATATTTATGCCTTTATTGTTGGATTA
>JXCR01084780.1:108055-118914 GCA_002079205.1 Phalaenopsis hybrid cultivar | reverse complement strand
TTTTCTGCTTCAGCCTTTTGTTACTTAAATTTGTCTGCTTTTCAGGAAGCTAGTCGTAGCTTATTTTTATGGATTTATTTTTCTGTAAGGTTCTTATGTGCATCTATTATGTTTGTTGAGATATATGTAGGTTTTAACGAATTATTCTTTGATATGTAGGCATTAACAATCATCGCTTTAGTTTTAAATATGGTAATTAAGTTTGAAGCATGTTGTTTAAATAGCTGAGAATCATTTTTTTTTGCTGCAACAATACCGTGGAGTTCCTTAGAATTAACTACTGTGCATGCTCCTAAGTTTTTGAAAGTATGAAAGTATTATGTAGCCTGGATGAAGCAATATGTTCAGATAAAGTAATTACAATCCTTATGTATTTACATATCCAATGCTCAAATTTTAATCCTTACATACGTACCACTTATCTCTTACTTGTCTGCATATCTAACGCATCAACTTTATCCATTACATTTATGCCATCCGAACTTTTCATATCACATAAAGCTTACTACGATTTCAACCTTTAAACACGAAATGCACTTTCTCTTGCATAGTCAATGTGGTAGGTATGCGAACATCGAAATTTGGGTGATGGGTCTATAAACATGTAGGAATTAAGTGATGTGCATGCAAAATCCCTTTCATTGCGTTTCACTGAAATTGGGTTTTGGTATGCAAACACGTGTAGCAATTAACATACATACTTTGGGAACTTTTATGATTCTCCTTGAAAGCTTTAATTGCTAGAATTTTAGAGGCTTCACATGCCGTGTTGGGTGCGGATTTTTAGTAATTTTTTAAGGTTTGGGGGCTGCCCTCGATCGATACTTTCACTGTTTTGGAAACCACTTTAGGTGCCAATTTGAACTGATTTTGTGCACTGTTTTGGAGCCACTATAGGTGCTGATTTGGATNGTGTAGCAATTAACATACATACTTTGGGAACCTTTATGATTCTCCTTGAAAGCTTTAATTGCTACAATTTTAAAGGCTTCACATGCCGTGTTGGGTGCGGATTTTTAGTAATTTTTTAAGGTTTGGGGGCTGCCCTCGATCGATACTTTCACTGTTTTGGAAACCACTTTAGGTGCCAATTTGAACTGATTTTGTGCACTGTTTTTGAGCCACTATAGGTGCTGATTTGGGCTGATTTCGATCGTTGTTTTGAAGTCACTTTATGTGTCGATTTAGGCCGATTTTGTGTACTCTCTTGGAACAAACTTAAATACTCTACTTGAGAGTCCATTTAATTACAGTTGTTGAAAGGTTTCACACATTTTGTTTTTTTAAGTTGATTCACTTGTTATTTCATTGTTTGATTTGCTAGTTTTGAAAATGGATCAACCTTTTCTTTTCGTTTGTTTTGTTACTTTTATTAAATTGTTAAGTCATAAAGATGGAGATTGACGATTTAGTTAATTAGAAGATATAGAAAACCTTAAATCACCTTAAGCATAAGTTAAAGTGTAGGTTTCCTAGAACTTTAGGTGCACACCCTAGGTGAGAGCCCATCCACCTAATCCTAAATGTAGGTTTCCTAGAACTTTAGGTGCATACTCTAGGTGAGAGCCCATCCACCTAGTCCTCAGTGTAGACCTCCTAGACTTTAGGTATACACCCTAGGTGAGAGCCCATCCACCCNCACTGTCTTGGAACAAACTTAAATACTCTACTTGAGAGTCCATTTAATTACAGTTGTTGAAAGATTTCACACTTTTTTGTTTATGTTGATTCACTTGTCTTTTCCTCGTTTGATTTGTTAGTTTTGAAAATGGATCAACCTTTTCTTTTCGTTTGTTTTATTACTTTTATTAAATGGTTAAGTCATAAAGATGATGATTGATGATTTAATTAATTGGAAGATATAAAAAACCTTCAATCACCTTAAGCATAAGTTAAAGAGTATGCTTCCTAGAGTTTTAGGAGCACATCCTAGGTGAGAGTAAATTCACCTAGTCTTCAGTGTAGACCTCTTAGACTTAGGTGCACACTCTAGGTGAGAGCTCATTCACCTAGTCCTCAGTGTAGGCTTCCTAGAGCCTAGGCACACACCCTAGGTGAGAGCCCATCCACCTAGTCCTCAGCATAGACTTCCTAGACTTTAGGAGAACACCCTAGGTGAGAGTCAATCCACCTAATCCTCAGCATAGGCTTCCTAGAGCTTAGGCACACACCCTAGGTGAGAGTCCATCTGCCTAGTCGTCAGTATAGACTTCCTAGACTTTAGGAGCACACCCTAGGTGAGAATCCATCTGCCTAGTCCTCAGTATAGGCTTTTTAGATTTTAGGAGTACACCTTAGGTGAGAATCCATCTGTCTAGTTCTCAGTATAGGCTTCTTAGATTTTAGGAGTACACCCTAGGTGAGCGTTCATCCACTTAATTTTCGAATAAATAACTAAACTTGACACTTGACCCTGATTCACAAACTGATCAAGACACTCGACACCATGATGCACCGAAACGTAGTTCATGTCTCCTTAATTAAATCAACAATGAAATTCTCATAATGACTTAACCTACAATAAAACTCAATGCATCGGGATTTGAGCTTGAATATTAAATTCAAATCCTCCTGACAATTGGGGAAATTTCTTAACGCCACATATGGATCATCGAACTAGGATAAGTCTAGGGTTTAGGTGGCGAGGGCGATGACGACATTGCTTATGTGTGCTTAAACGGAGAATACGAAGTGAGATTATTAGAATAGTATCTCTTACCTCAAGAATCTTCTATAAGAGAAAGGAAAAGAACGATGATGCTATTCGCCGACCCTTGATAGGATTGTTGCCTCCGAGGCTCTTAGGTTGTCAGTAGTTCTATCACGATTAGAGTGACTAACCTGTGAACTACACGGCTTTACAAAAATATTTACGAAAAAAAAACAAAATATATTTTGCATGTTAAAAATAACTCTGCATAAAAAAGACTTAAACAACAGCTTTTGCATGAAAATCAAATAATTTTTCAATGAAAATTTATAAAAGTCCATGGTTAGTCATTTGAATTGAGGTTAAGAACTACCTCCTGTAGATTGTCGAGTTGACAACTCTTACTCAAGGTCGGGAAGCACACAGCCCAGCTCTGAGCCCCCGCTTTTACCAATGTTTTATACTTAGTCTTGAGCTGTCATATGTGGTTACATGTTTCTTTTGCTCGTGATTTCAACTACTCGTTTTTATGAATTTCATGCTGGATTTTCTTGCCTTATTTAATTTTCTTGCAAGTTTATTTAAATATGCTGCAGATCATACTATGTTCGCAATAATAATAACGCAATAGTAGCAAATGCTCAGGTACGCTTTTACAGTTTATCTGCAGCATTTTACTTTACTGCATTTTACCTTTCAAGCACATTTTATTTACCTACGCTTTGCTTATTCTGCATGTAAAACCAAAAATAAAACAAAACAAAAACAAACATTGACACCAAAACTGTGAAGCATAAACTACTAATCTCAAACACTTAAACTCTAAAGCTGTCACGACGACAGGATTTTGAAGCCAATTTTGTGGGCAGCACGACGAGGAATTCAGACCGAGCAGCGAAAGGATCTTCTTCAGCATTATCTCTTCCTAGTATAATAACAACTCATAGGATTTCAAGGTAGCTCGTCTAGCGCGGCGTAAATCCTCACACTCCTTTTTTAGGCACTTGTGATACAATATTGTGCGGTGTAAGTCCTAATTCGCTTTAGGTTCTGAGGTTGTTATTCGTTACACCATAAACCCTCTTATCTCTATGGGCTATTTTGTCATACTAATACCCAACTTATTCATAATTGATGAGATGAAATTCATAAACGAACTTTACAACATTCCCATTTCATAATTTAATTCCACATAAGCAACAACATGAGTATCAGACGGGTCTGACGAAATCAAATTCACAAACGACGTTCGATTTCATAATTTAGTCCATATAAGCAATAACCGGAGTATCTGGCAAATAACAACTTCAAACCAAAGTTAACATAATCAACCATCAAACCTTTGGCCCTCTGACATCAACAGTAAAGAGCGGGTAAGAACCCGGCTGCATCCCTCGACTCTTAATCAACTCCTCCAATCTCTGCCTCTCAGCAACCGCCAGCTTTTCCGTTGATTAGCCAGGAGTTCAAACAAAGATTAAGCAAAAACCAAGAAAAAAAATGCAACAGAAAACCCATAGTAATTATATTGGCAAGTACCTCGCCAACGTCTGCGAATGAGGCATCCACGGACGCTACTCCGACTGCAGCAGCTGCGAAGATAGTCGGCAACAAAGTNCTCTGCCTCTCAGCAACCGCCAGCTTTTCCGTTGATCAGCCAGGAGTTCAAACAAAGATTAAGCAAACACCAAGAAAAAAAAAATGCAACAGAAAACCCATAGTAATTATATTGTCAAGTACCTCGCCGACGTCTGCGAATGAGGCATCCACGGACGCTACTCCGACTGCAGCAGCTGCGAAGATAGTCGGCAACAAAGATGAGAAGCACGGCGATGAGGTGGTCTTCCCGGAGCTGTACTCGCGGTGCCTGTGATGTTCAATAATCTCCACTGCAAGANCTCTGCCTCTCAGCAACCGCCAGCTTTTCCGTTGATCAGCCAGGAGTTCAAACAAAGATTAAGCAAACACCACGAAAAAAAAAATGCAACAGAAAACCCATAGTAATTATACTGTCAAGTACCTCCCCGACGTCTGCGAATGAGGCATCCACGGACGCTACTCCGACTGCAGCAGCTGCGAAAATAGTCGGCAACAAAGATGAGAAGCACGGCGATGAGGTGGTCGTCCCGGAGCTGTACTCGCGGTGCCTGTGATGTTCGATAATCTCCACTGCAAGGACGGAAGTAATAAATCATGGAACTGAGACGACCAAGAAAGTAAAAGCAATTAGAATACGATGAAGCTTACGAATGCGGAATACACAACGACGGTTGGAGGACGAGATCCTTCCGGCGGCGCTAGATGGCGCCGCCGCACTTGATCTCGCCAGACTTGTTAGGGTTGCTGCCGCCCGTCTCATGCTCTCTTGCTAAGCTGCAGGAGAGGCAGAGAGAAAGAGGAAGCCGCTCTCTCCCCCTGGAACAAGAAAACCCCTGCGAACTACATTAGAGCATATGAACATTTCTATTAAGACACAAAGCAAGGAATATTTACATATTTTTCCCTTAATTTTTATTTATTTACATTCCTATCGGCTAAAGTGTTAGGATCTGACTGTTCAGATTTTTTTTCTTTTGCAATGCTTTTGTATACATTTTTTGTGGTATAAATCTTTTTTTTTTAATATAGTTTTCGCCATAATTTTGGATGTTTGTTGTAAATTAGAAAATTATGGTGAAAACTACAAATATCATACTTAGTATGAGAAAATTTTCAATTTATTTTCACGGGTATCGTACAGTCTCGCTTGTAAGAATTATGATCACCGTATTCATCTGTGTCATTTTCCAAGTTCTATCACCTTAGTCACTCTACTTTAGATCAAGTAGCTTCATAATTCTTTCTAGTGATGATTAGTTTTGAAGGAGTTGAAGATCGTGTTGGCTTTACATATCTCGACCATTTTCCTTAGCTCAATCAGTTTGCGGACGTCCATACATCATCTCTTCTATCTCTTTCCATTATTTGAAAAAACCGTTTAAAAAAAATATAATATTTTAAATGGATAGTTCTTTGTTTTTCAAAAGCGAGTCGTCACATCAACATGCGACTTTGACAAGCGAGCAAAGTAGTTTGATGATGTGTCGACTATATTAAAAATAAAACAATCCAATTTATATGATTTTTACTTATTATACAAACTGAGATACCATTCGGGGTAGTGGGGACATGACAATGCGTTCTTAGAATGCAACATCCAATTGTTTGGTCGGGCAACAGGACTTCATCAGGGGTGGAAATCAAAACGTGAATTTACAGCACGCTGCTTCTTGGCTCAATCCATGACGGCCTATTTATGCAGTTTTATTATATTTTCTTTTTCATTTTACCCCCCATTATTTTGAATGTGCCCTTACAATATCAATGATACAAGTCCATTTAGGGCATTATTGTTCATATTTAGCGTGTTTTTGTGCATGTATGGTTAATCTTCTCATCGCTAGTCTTAGTTTTTTTCTCACTCATTTTGCATGTGAGGTGCTTGAAGCTCATAATTATCTCCCATTATCTCTCTCTACATAGAAGCTTACTTTTATCATTGTGGCTTTTGGTGATATTGCGTCTAAGACTATATGTTGTCTGTAAGATTAATGGCTTTGAGTTGTTGTGTCTTCTTAATCATTCATTGTTTGGTATGCTTGACAATTTTAGTAGTTATGTGATTATGATATGATCGTATTTATTTAGCTTCATTATCATGGTATGTCATGATTTTTTCTTTCTGTAGTTACACCACTTTACCTTCACCACTAGCGCTATGTTAATCATAATTATTATATGGTTGTTAGATATGTGAATACATCAGAATTGTGCGGTATGTCCCAAAATTGTTGTTTAAACTCACAAAAAGTATGACATTTAGGTGTTAGACATGTGGCTGCTTCAGATTTGATTGTTATGGTAAAAAAATTATGTTGCACCTTTCAATGTTCTCATACTGCGATCAAACATAATTTTGTTATTTTTTATGCTAGATATGCTGGCACACTAGAGTTTTGTGGTGTGTTCATAAATTTAGATACCGTGGCTCTCAATATCTTTTTAATTAAAATGATTTTTTTGTTGTTCATTTAATTTAATCTCCTCTAAACACCGATACAAAGAATCAATCTTCACATGCAATTTTTAAGTGACACTTGCTCCAAACTTTCTTCGTTCATTAAAAATAACTTAAAAGAAATATCAAAATAAACAAATTTTAAAATCAAATAAAATTTTTACGTTTATTTACGAAAAAAATGGGATGATCTCTTTCTATCAAAATGATGTAGTTGTCAAGGGATTCCCCATGAGTATGAAGCATGAAAGAATGTTCTTGGTGAATTTTGCAATAACTTAGACCCTCAAATTTTTGATTTCTAATTTTTTATTCAATTTGTAAAAAATGTATTTAAGAAAAACTTTTAGGGGATGTGTGAGAACGAATAAGGATCTGTTCGGGGCATCTTATAAACGATGTCCTACCGTTTTGTTCGCTCGTTTCACCAGCTTATCTGAAACTGTATGAGTTTTTATACTATTGACTTCTGATAAACAGCTTATCTTGAAATGCACAAACTGCCCTGAACAAACCCAAAGTTTTAAGTTGGTTTAACAAATATTTAAAATATAAATTTTAGCAATCATAATGGCTGAGTTTAAGGAACAATTTTATAATTAAGTACAGATATAAAATTATTTTATTATATTTAATAATATTATTCATTAATTAATCATAAAACCAAAACCCCGCCCGAATGCCTCGCTTCCATTATCACTATCCTCTCCAGCTACTCTCCCTTCTCCGGAAACCCTAGCGATACAAGCGATCTTTCTGCTCTTTTAGCTACGCTCTACCCAAAACCGTGGAGGAAGGTAAGCTTGTTCGCGCCATTCTTTCTCTTCGCTCTTCCTGATTCTACTAGAGAAATCCTTAAAATCCGGATTTATTAAATCGCGGCTTTATTTTGTCCAAAATGAACAAGATATATGCTAAACCTGGGTTAAATCCTGCTCTAAATCCGTTATCAGACAGACCCTTAAAGTTATATGTGTGCTTAAGAGATGTGTTTGGAAAATCTTCATTTTTTTTTTCTGCTTTTGTTCGTCATGTGATACTCCCTGCTTTTACAATACAAGAATGCACTTTTTCTTATCCATCTCGATCTAATATCGTACGTTTTAGCAATAAAACAAATACATGCGACTTTGAACTATCTAGTCATGATAAAAATTGAAATCACTTATATGTATTATCCCAATTGCAATTCGTTTCCCATTAATCTTCCTGCTTACGCGGGTTCATTGTATAATGCCATGAGCCAATGAAAGAGCAAGTGTGAAATTTTTTCTTCTCTATCTTATTTTCGTGATTGTTTGCTCTACCATGCTTTTACTGTGCAGGGAGATATGCTTTTCCGAGCATCTGATATTTTATTTTTTGCATGTCTTGCAAATAGGAAATTAGACACCCTACGTTTGATATTATTTGCCTTCATGATCATGTTAATTTTAGTCAATGTGATGAATTTTCATCAAACATACTTAATATGTTAAAAGTGTTGGTTTTGATTTATAATTTTATGTTTAAGATGATCTAAAAAGCTACCTTTGGATGTCGTCAAAGATTGATATGCTGTGAATTAAGCAGATTAGTGATGGAATTTACTTCATCTAGTGATGTTGAGAAAATACAAATTTGTGAAATTAAGATCTGCACTACATGCTTGTTGCAAAAAATTATTGAAAATTTATACAAACCAAGTAATTTTGTGATTTTAAGAATTCTGGCCAGTTTAAGTAAATAATTAACTCTTTTATCTACTCTGTAAACTCGGTTTTAAATTTTTTTTTGAATTTTTTTTTTTCGGTCATGTGACAACTTAAGATGACAATGAGGCGTGACACTAATATATTTTTCAAAATGCATTATAGTAACTTAAGTTTTCATGTGCCCAGTGGGCTGGTACACATTTATTTATATTAGTTTACAAAACATCACTTGTGTGCATATTCTTGTATTTTTGCACACATATTAATGCTTAAACAATTAAAGAAAATCACGTTTGCTCGCTTTTTCTACTTTTTCCTGTGCATGATTTTGTTGTTATGTTGCAAAATTTGACAGTTATATGTTGAAGATGAGGTTGCCCACCTCTAACAAGAGAAAAATGCCAGGAATTGGCTGTTATTTCTCATGGGCTTTGACTTTTAGGAGTAAAAACCAGATTTTGATTTTTTGTTAGATATTAAGACAATATACAAATTTCACATTCTTCACATAAAAGATTCATGAACTATCTTACATACCCTATAGACATACCAAAATCAGATTGAGATAATTAGATCGTTAAATTAGAATTCATAGTGTTTTAAGAAATAGCTGTTGACCTACTCAACTATTCATATTCAATTCATTCAAATGTGATGATATCAGTGAAAGAATGACAGACTATTGTCCATGTTTTGTTCGAAACTCACAACACAAATTGAAATTGGGCAATCATTGTTGGTTTTGCTAAATGGATTATGTTGATGCTATCAAAAGTAATTAAGGTTTACACACATATTGCCATAGCTATTGAATGATAGAAATTTGCAAGATTTGTTCACNAAACTTGACACTTGACCCTGATTCACAAACTGATCAAGACACTAGACACTAGGATGCACCGAGACGTAGTTCGTGCTTCCTTAATTAAATCAACAGTGAAATTCCCCCAATGATTTAACCTACAATAAAACCCAGTGCACTGGGATTTGAGCTTAGATATTACACTCAAATCCTCCTGGCAATTGGGGAAATTTGTTAATGCCACATATGGATCATCAGACTAGGATAAGTCTAGGGTCTAAGTGGCAAGGGTGATGACGACATTGCTTATGTGTGCTTAAACGAGAGATACGAAGTGAGATTATTAGAATAATATCTCCTACCTCAAGGATCTTCAATAAGGGAGAGGGAAAGATCCATGATACTATTCGTCAATTCTTGGTGGGATCGTTGCCCCCGACACTCTTAGGTTGTCAGTAGTTCTAGCACAATTAGGGTGACTAGTCTGTGGACTATATGACTTTACAAAAATATTTACAAAAATAAAACAAAATCCCTTTTGAATGTTAAAATGAACTTTGCATAAAAAAGACTTAAATAACAGCTTTTGCATGAAAATCAAATAATTTTTCGATGAAAATTTATAAAAGTACATGGTTAGTCATTTGAATTGAGGTTAAGAACTACCTCCTGTAGATTGTCGAGTTGACAACTCTTACTCAAGGTCGGGAGCACACAGCCCAGCTCTGAGCCCCCACTTTTACCAATGTCTTCTACCCAGTCCTGAGCTGTCATATGTGGTTACAAGTTTCTTTTGCTCGTGATTTCTACTAGTTTTTTTGACTTTCACGCTAGGTTTTCTCGCATTGTTTACTTTTCTTGCGAGTTTATTTAAATCTGGTGTAAGTCATCCTACGCTTGCAATACTAATAACGCAACAGTAGTAGATGCCAGATATGCTTTTACAGTTTATCTACAGCATTTTACTTTACTGCAGTTTACCTTTCAAGTATCTTTTATTTACCTGCAATTTGATTATTCTGTATTCAAAACCAAACTTTGACACCAAAACTGTGAAATATAAACTATAATTTTCAAACACTTAAACCCTGGAGCCATCGCGACGACAAGAGCTTGGAACCAACTTTGTGGGCAGCAGGACGAGGAGCTTGGAGCGAGCAGCAAGAAGATCTTCTTCAGCATTATCTCTTCCTAGTATAATAATAACCCATAGGACTTCGAGTTAGCTCGTCTAGCGCGACGTAAATCCTCACACTCCCTTTTTAGGCTCCTGTAAAACCAGGTTGTGGAGCGTAAGTCCTAACTTGCTGTTGACCTCACTTTTGGTTGAGGTCTAGAAAACTTTAGTAGCCTAGGTCTAGCCATAGGACTTTCCTATTGACTAGTTTTAGAAAACTAGAAAAGGTACCCTCACCATTAGAAACTCAAAACTCTTCTTGTTACTCAACTTGAAGTTCCACATATTGGTCATAACCTCTAGCACTTAGTAGGTAAGATCATTATGAGGGAACTCAAGGAGAGTTTCTATAGGACTACTTGACCTTAGGATTGACCCTGGGTGTTGGTTTGGAGCTAAGGTACACAATCCCCTCACAATACCCTCACAATACCCTCACCATACCCTCACAATACTCTGGCTAAGACCAATATATGGGG